>JAQGBY010000622.1:0-40339 GCA_034698785.1 Mycogona germanica | reverse complement strand
CACCCTGGGCCGCCGCCACACCAGCGCCCCTCACGCCCAACCGACCGCTCGCGCGCCAAAGGGGCGCCGCCTCACATTAAACGAGAAGTTCAATAAAGTTCGACCATTGATTGAAAATAATACAGAGTGGTCAAAGAGACCCAGACATGCTTACCAGTTCTATTTTCATGATCAACATTGCAGTGATATCGGTAAAACAGCGTGTTCAACAAATCATCTTACCTGTAAGACAAAAGATAAAGAAATTCGTTAATATTACGTGTTCATTTTATTTTCATTAGACATCCGAAAAGGCAGAAAAATATATTCATAGTAGCAACAAGTCTTGCTTTAAGCGACATGCCAACAACTCGCTCAATATGTTCTGTGGCGATTCTGACTTAACACAGATTTATAACCTCTAATAAACATTTTCTTAATGAAACGGAGAAATATATTCGTATTGGAAAATGACAATCCAATTTTAAAGCAATGATTTTCGTGAAGTAGAATAAAAACATAACCACGGGCCATAGACAAGAAATTCGCTTAATATTTTTCAAGCACGCCATCATATTAAATAGGGAAACGGAGCGACACTTTTGCAGGCACCAAATATGGTGCCGAACGTTTAGAGCAAATTATAAACGACGCCTATAAAAATGAAGTCACAATGGCGGCAATAAAAGACAGAGCCGACGCCGTCGCCAACAAAACAAGAGCTCCTGCAGTCATGCATCAGCGCAACATCTCACGACATATTAAAAACGAAGTCATAAAAGGTGGGCCGCCGATAATTGTACAATCTCCTCCACCCACCCACCGCCAAGTCACAGACTCCAGACCTCGATCTCATTCCATAAACGATCAGATTTCTCTAAATATGGGATAGTTATGATGCCCTCCTGAGACCCACGCATACAACGAAGATTCTAATTTTAATTCTGTAAAAATGTCACAGTTAAACATGCAAGGTAGGAACAAATGAAAGCTGTGACCGAACAGTGAAATTGTATTCAAAATTAAACGTTCAGAAATGGGACGAATTCGTTCTCGAATTTCCGATGCCGCGACGTATACGTATTAAGTGCAAGACATGCGGAAAATTCGAAGAAAAAGAAATAGGTGTGCCTCAAAATTCAGTTTCGAGTTTCACGTTGGCGCAGTCGGTGGATCTCATGAATATCTCCGTTTAGCCAGAACCACCCTTCATGTCCTGTCAGTTGGCATGCAAAGTCAATTAATGGCCCAGCAGCCGGCCACATCGCAGCCACCTTCCCACCCGCCGCTCGTCCACCGCTCACGCACGTCATGAAGTAGCGAAGCAGTAGAACATGAGTAGCGTGTAAGGCTGTGTCGGGGACGTGGCTGAATATAGTTTTCGAGAGAGAGGAAAAAAGCCAACGCCACGTGTTGTCAGCTAGAGACATGGGCCGGCAATTTTGCGGGCGATATTGCAGTAAAAGCTCCTATTATGGCGTCCCCCGCTGCGAATGCATTGCCAATAAAGATTTTTCGGAAGCCAAACAAGGTCGGAGCGGCCACCCGGGGCGCCGATAACAAAGGCCTCGCCATACACACAACCACCTGGGAACGAAAGGTGGAGAGAAAGTGTTGGGCGGGACATGGTTGGTGGCTGCGTGGGGAAATCCACCAGGTGGAATTGGTGATGGCACGCGAAACCCCATAGGCCGAGACGCGCGGCTACAACAAACACGGCAACAACGTAGGCGCGAGTCGGAATGAGGGGGGAGGTGCAAGGTAGGGCCGAGCAGCGGGCCGCAGAACAGACAGAGGCGGCCCTCCACTTTGCGGGAGAGCAGCCAGGCGAGTTGAGTCGTTGATGACTGACTGTTGAATGTAGCACCGGCTGAAGACCAGAAATGGCGAATCTTTCGAAACGAGTGTCAAATATTCAACAAAACAACTTATCTATATGAAATTGTACGTTTACATGCGATTGAGGTTTATAGTCAATTCCATTCAATAGTCCCAGTCACGTCTCAAGAAACTACAATACGACTCGGGCCCGTTTCGAAAACGAATTAAGTTTTAACAGTGGCAACAAACGAATGGCGTTCGACCATGTGGTCAGCCAATTTAGACACGTTTCATGACGCCTCTGCCGCCGTCTGTCAACCCCTTAAGAAAAGCGCCAACATCCGTGGGCAAAATTGCGTCTCAGGGCAGTCCCGTCTGGAGTCTGACCAAGCCGCCGGGATGCAATTGGCTGCCGTCTATATCGACAATACGTGGCACAAGTCCCATTTGTCCAGTGCTGGGGCATGGCCTGCGACGGACACGTACGGACCGAACCATAAAGGACCCCGTTAAGGAGAGGAAATAGAGCCGTCCGTTTTACAGACGGCGCCGTCCTGTGTGCGATCGAGGAGCAAAAATGTGCATTTTGGAGGGAGGAAGGAGTTCAGCGAGTGCATATACAGTCGTGCTAACAGTCACTGATGGTCCAAATGCATACGCGTACATGTACAATCACAGGAAATTTCGCAAAAATATAAGAAAATTACTTTTTTTTAAAAATATAAGATAATATAAGATAATATAATATAAGAAAATTACTTTTTTTTAAAAAGACTGAAAACCGAAACACCAAAAAGAAATTTTAATTTAAATAATACATCTTGATAAGATTCTGGAAAACTTCAAGTCAACTTTCAAGTTTTGCAAAGTTCAATATTACAGTTTCTAAAAAAATTATTATTAATTTTAGTACAGAGTACAAGCCACGAACACAAATGATGTAGCACTAGTACATATGAGGAAATTACTGCAGGATCTTTAAGGTACCACATATGAATTGCCTGATAAGCCAGAGGGGAGACGTTATAGTGTTCCACATGAGCAATCAACAGCGAACAGACAACTCACGAAATCGGCAGAGACTTTCTCTTTGATATCATTTCTTAGTGCCGCTGTTTGGCGTTCCTTCCCCTCACCCCGGGTTGAGGAAGGCAAGGACATTTTCTTTTTTTCATTTGCAGCAGCGAGAGACGATGGCCCAAGATAGGAATCTTAAGTCCACTCAAGACGACACCGTGTTAAGACTTCGTACAATTCTCCTGAGACCCGAGTATGAGCCCCGAAAACTCTCCATACATTTTGAAATATAATATGTTAGATAAGATGCTCGCTTCGACAAGCGCTGCAGATCATTTGCTAAAAGTCAAGCCCGTACATACAATACTCTCAATTGTAGTAACAACACGCATTTTCCCAATCGCAATGTCTCAGTAACGAATTTTTTCACAGCCAGTCTCAACTCGTACAAAATGGTAGACAGTTCTGTGAAACAATATCAGAATCATGATGACTCGATCATAGTTTCAATTAGTGTAATTAGTAGCATTATCTTTTAAAATCAATTTAAAAATAGATTTAAAATAGATCCGAATTGCAATGCTTTGCTACTGTCTAAATTTCTATAATGACAATATACTCTGTATTCCGAAATACTCATGGCATATTCGAGCAGCTCGCCTGCATCTGTACTTGAAGTATACAACAGGGTCTCATCAGGGAGAGAAGTACGTTTATGTAGTGGGCGCTGGTCCTAGGGAATCTGCGGAGAATTTAAAGATGAGAAAGAGAAAAAAAGTTCGCTTCGAAATCTTAAAAATCGGGTGATGACGGCATGTTCTTGGGAGCCGCGGACATGTGTTAATCCCTAATCCGCCACAGAACACGACATGACGAGTGACCTTGACACACGCACCGCGACCTCTGCCAGCGCATTCTTATTTGGCCGTCACTTCGACAAACAAACCTCTCACGAGATAAGTAACTCGCCAGGGCTTAATAATAAAGGATCCACGCTAAGGAGATTAGGAGAAATGACTACTTAGTTCGACCGTGTTCCTGCCTCTACCCGCACACCCACCGCCCACCAACATTCCCCTGCCAGAATTGCCACCCCCAGTGTTGCCCCTAGGAAGCATGTCATAGATCTCAACAGACTGAAAATGCCCAGGACACAAAACAGCAATACTAAATACGAATGCCGCACCGGAAAAGCAGTAAAGGGGATAAATGAACTGCGTGCCAATTAAATTAAAATTGTAAATAACACATTCATTTTTAATATTAATTATATTTCATTAATTATTTTGATGAATTATACAAACAGCCTTCGGAAATTTGAAATTTTTTAAAAGAGAAAATGAAAATAAATTATAACTTAATATATTTTACTGTTGAATAAATTATTGTGATTGTGATGATATTGAAATAACTTCATAAAATTTAGAACTACTGCTGATCTGGACGAATGTGGGCGACGAAGACGGCTATTTCGTATTCGCATTTCACCAATCTAGTCGACATAAATTGCGAGCAGTCTACGACGGTCAATGCCCTGCACACACAAATACGCACGCATGCACCCAGGGGGGAAAGATGGACAAGGCGAACCGCCTGCATTCATCTGCCGCGCCTTTATTTAATAATTGTCCTTATCCGGCTCTTAATAAACTGGGGAATTAATAAATGCAATATACATACATGTATTTCGTCGTGCGGCACGTCTATGGAAGAGTGGAAGTCTTGAAGGCGCCCAAGTGAAATTCATCTGAATGTGAGGGTATTACCGGCGTTTTGCAAAAATAAAGTGCAATGCATTTTTAAATAGAAGAGACTGAAATTTTTGAAGGGATTAGTGCCTAAGCACCGAGAGAGGAATATAAACTCCTATTGTGATATACACTTCAGTGAATTAAACAAAAATTGTGACAAGAAAACCGTGAAAATGGATTTTTATTGAAGAAATATTTGAGTTACATATTTACATTCCCAAAGTTTCAATGACAAGAAAACCGTGAAAATGGATTTTTATTGAAGAAATATTTGAGTTACATATTTACATTCCCAAAGTTTCAATGACACATTTTCGCAAGAAATTCCGCATCTAGGTTACTTAATATATCTAACATTTATTTAATTTCCCTAGTGGAGGTAAACGTTAGAGTGGAATAATAACCTTTCACGAACCAGGCGCCTCGGTCACATTAACCGATGGACGACACAAATAATGTATGGCCACCTAACGGCGAGAGACGGCGTTATCCGGGAAGGTCCTGGCACCAAGACCACGAAACATATCCGCTAGATCAGCTGTCCACTTCAGTTTGCGCGCGCCTAGGCCTATTGAGAAAAATGACTTGTCACTTGACTGCGCCTAACTTTTCATTGAGATTTATGAAGACACACCACTCGGTGGCAGGGAGGGGATCCATCGCACCGCCGCCAAACGTGTCTCGTCGATTACACACACAACAGTCGAGAGCTTAAATTATGCACTCGAAGCGAGGCAAATTGGCGGCACCGTTGTGTGCTCCAATTGCTAACAAATTGGTGGGGAATACTGGCGAAAATATTTATAGCATGGTGAGACCCGCTACCGGATGTACCAAGCGTTGTGGATTCGAACTGCTAGCGGATCGTTCATTAAACATAAACGGTTGGTAATGACACCGGGACCTTTGACCGAGATACTTGTGGCTGTCAACTTTAAGCACAAAAGTTGGAGATCCTTAAATCTTCGTCAAACCGGCGGTAACGCACGCCACTAAAACTACATGGGTCGCCCGCAGCGCCGCGTGGTGAGACAGAAGCGAGACACCCAAACAATTATTTTATTCTGTCGTAGGCGCACACGGAAACCCCTTTATTCCAAGTGCACATAGATGGACATGGGCTCTTGGGAGGTTGCACCGACATAATCCAGCGGTCTCTCGAGCGTATAGCTCAGCGTTTTGTGTAATAAACGTGCGCTATGAAGGAAAAAAAATGTTTCGCAAGGGCAACATGCTTATTGGTGGCACAAAATTTGCATATCACCGTGTTTATACATTTTTCAAATCGTGCATGCAGCGCACGTCTTATTGTCTGATGTGGAACGCGCTGATAAATGAACGGGCTGAGTAATAACGGTGGGCAGAGAAATAGCTTTGCAATGCAAAAGGTGATCTCGCAAACCCAACTAATACAGTGCATTTGTTATTTGTTAATTAAGAGATCAAACAGAATTAGGATTAAGATTAAGCTGTTTAATTTTAAGAGGGGATAAAATAAGTCGGAAAAGTAATCTGAATAAACTTTTTAATTTTTTTACATTGAATAATAAATAAAATGGTGCCGAAACACGCCAATTGAACAAGAACTAAAAAATACATTTTGTGCCCCCCAGAAGTTTGCTTAACCTAGCCATAGCGCACAGAAACAATGCGAGCACCGGTGCAATCCAGTGAAGCGAATAACCAGGGGTGCAGCGGAAACGAAGAGCATTCACTATGCCGATTACTTGGTATCAGATAAAATTCAGCAAAAATCGCATAATTAATTAAATAAAAAATGCTCTCGTCTACAGGTAATTCAGATAAGTGTCGCATTGATTATTAACTTTAATTTACTAGTTTCATTAAATAAATAAAAACTAGATTATTTAGTTGGACGAATATATTTACAGGAACGGAAATTCATGACGTCATATACTGTATATTTTCAACACGCAGATCCCAACTGCTCGCCACTGGCCACTCATCAACATGACAATTCCGAAAGACCATAATACCCCAAGCACCGAACACATATCTAACGAAATGAGGCCGGGAGTGGCTTCTGCGCAACACGCTAAAACATGCACGCATGAAGAAGCTTAACACGAGAAGAGCATTGGAGAATGGATGAATGGATTGATCAGAGGACACCGTTCAATGGAGCAAATTTGAAAGGGAGGCATTATGGTCAACTTCCCTGGGCGCAAATTTTAAGCGAACATCAACGCCATATCTGGTGATGAAACCGAGATTCGCATCGCAGATTACAAATCTCGAAATTTCAAATGAACAATTAATTTTCCCAATTTAACAGGATGAGGTGTAGTTCAACAAAAATTCATAGACGACATCAACTATATAAACGCTCATGTTGAAAATCAAAACACATTAGCTGCACACATTCATCATTACACATTGGCTGCTCAACCATTGTTCTGATTCCTTGTGATGGTATCCAAGAGAAACTATATGCATATTGACTCTCGTTAAATAACATTGGGCTAACATTTTGATAGTAACGCCATCTAGTGAAGTAATAGATCGGCCCAATTCCACATATCTAATTTTTTAAAAATCGCTTCGAAATATATTTTAGCTTGTAGAAACCAAAGTCTTAAGAAACCAAATAAACACGAAGAGGTTCTACTTTGTGGTTAGGCTCAGGGCGCGTCCGTCTATTGAGGCAGCCCTGTCACATCCACAGAGCACCGACAATCCACTCGCTCGGCTTCCCCCATCTAAATATATATATCGGTCGTCCGGATCGATTGCGCGAGTGGGTGTGAAGCGAGAAAAGCTCGCGGAGAGATTACTTTTAATTGATGATATCGGGACTTTTAGCACCTGAGGCTCGCCAATTAAAAATTCTAAACGAATTAAGCCTATCTGGCACATAATCGATATAGCTATGGCGAGCGCATCAGTATACGCCAGCCACCACCGTTGCCGCGACACTGCGCACATATACATGTACACATGTACTGTACATGTACATGGAAAAAGGCTAGTCGAAACACGCGTTTCTACGTATGTGTGTGACGAGAAACGAGATATGCGCTTGGCATGGTGCGGCCGATGGACCGGCTACGCATCCGATTGGGTTTCACGGGTTTATTCGATTTTGAGCCTAAATGGGGTCGGTGGCGGCACGTGAGACATTTTCATGGTGAGGGGTCTCTGTAAAACGAGCGACAATTAGCCGATTGCTTGGTAGCTTGTCGTTTATACATTGTTGACTCTTCTACGTCAATCACTTATTTTTTCTTCTATAAATAGTAAGACGTATAGGCTATATTAATTAAATTTTCAAAAAAGAAATTAAAGAAGTGACAAAACAAGTGAATTTTTCTAATGAGGCGTGGTCTCTCTGGTTTGCTCGGACGAGCCGCCACCTTATTCGTAAACGAATTCACAGTGCCAACGCGGTCGAGAACAATTTCCACAAGAAACCGGATATACATGTACGTTGCACCACAACTCTATAATATTCCCAATGGAAATTAAACGGGATGGTGCGATGGGCGGACGGACGGACGGATGGTTGGAGGCAATAATTTTATGGGAAAACGAATTAGCCTACATATAGGGCCCTCGCATTTCGGGGAAGTGGATAAATACAGAGTATACACCCGTATACTCTGTAGATATTGCATATATAGAAGTGAGGCGAACGGGAGTGGAGTTAAGTCACATTAAGCTTTAGCGATCGCTTCTCGGTTTCGCTTTCAACACCAATTAATTGTCCAGACGACCGCCGCGGTCCACCATTTCGGAGTAACACGAGAGAAGGCTAATTTTCGAATATATGGGGACTCCCCATACACGAAAAGAGAAATATGATCATCATGTCACTCGCGCTGGTCATCTATTGAAACCCCCCATGCGATATGAAAAAGACCTACAGACTCTGTATATCATCACAATTTATAGTCGTTACATTGTTTGTGTTAAAAGAAATTGACTTATCCAATGTCCATATTTGACAGTCTGAACTTTGGACGAATTCAAGTCAAAAGCAACGTCATCTAGTGATAATGAGAGAGGTTAAAAGTGTTCACTTAGTTCCAACTTTCATACATCACCTTGTCATTCGTGCACATTAAGAGAACCCACTGACCACCTTGCGCTACAAGAACCTCAAAGACTGCGTGCGGATAGACAAGATGATGATGCTGATGATGACGAAGACGAAATGCTTTCGAGTTTCAAATCACTTAACCTTTGTGCAACGGGGCCTGACAGCCGTGTCCAAATATTTGGAACCCCGGCCACCGATCGGCTCAGTTGAAGTGAGTGGAGGAACTTGGTTGTTCCGCGACGCAATACTCGGCGAGTATAAAAAAATAAGGTAAATAAGCTCGGTCACGCAACAAACAAGAGATCGTTCCTGCTTGTTCCTGCCCCGTAACATCTATACCAGTGCACCCATCACGAAAGAAGCTTAGCCTTGCGGCGCGCATAGTTCACCTTGTCACACGATACACCTGGGAACGAGCCTCTGAAGGTAAAGCTGGCCCCTGCAATGAAAAAAAATGAAGGTGCCGGCTGTTTTGGGAGGAGCGGGGACTAGTCGTAAATGTTGTTGCGCTGCTCTTCAAATTAAAGACAGCGATAATGATTTATATTATTCTCAATAGATGGCGGGCAGAAGAATGATTCGACGCAAATAATTGTTTTTGTCAAATCTTGCCAGTGTAGCCAACTAGAAATTCATTTTGCTTTGGCATAACCAGCAGTTTTAAAAACCGGATCTAAATTCTTTTTTTTTTAATATTCTTGAGTTGTGTAGCTGTCGCTCATTAAGATGAGACGTAATAAGCTATGAATGATTATGCTGTGTTAAGTCTATTTTAAACAACGATGCCATGTTTGTTTGTCATGTATTTTTATTTTTGAGAATTGTTACAATTTCCAAACTGGTTACCCGCTTCTATAAAATTGTCGTTCCATTTAGTCAGAACAATTTCCTATCCATGTTGATGTGTTTAAAGTTCTTATCGGAACGTCCCCGTTCTACGAAAAATCAGACGCGAGCTAAGCAGTGACTGGAAGGCATTAGTGGCATCACGAAAACGAGCTTTGAAAAAAATGAGAAAGATAGAAAGAAAGAGGGGGAAGGAAGCGAGTGGAGAAAAAATCGTGAAGGTAAATCGGAGCTAAAGTCACGGGCGATTATTTTTTAATTATTTTAATAGGCGCAATCCAGAAGCTGTGTGAGATAGAAGGTCGTGCGTGCGTGCTATTTTTAGGGGAGTTTGGAAGATTATCTTCAAAGAACACAACGTCTACTAATATACCCCCAGTCGACTACTCACTAGCTACAACTTTCGCCTTAGCGCCGAGCTTAATTTCCCCCAGATCCACCTTCCCTTAATCCCCCCTCGTCCCCACCGGTTCCTCTCATTAAATTGGTTATACAGACGTCGTTATATAATTGGCAACGGGCGGGCTTACGCTGAACCACCGACAATTATGACGACACCTCGCGCTATAAATTACGAACTGCTAAGAAGTAAACGATCAGAAGTATCAGATTGCAAACCGAGAACATTTAAGGAAATTGATTTTCACGGATAGATTGAACCTGACAAAAATCTGGCACAATCAACAGATAGTTTTGATTGTTACTAATGAACGGGTAATAAATTCCGAATATTTGAGCGATTATTTGCAGTATTGCCAACAATCTTAAATAATTTAAGACTTCAGAATTCAATGCATTACATCAAAACGCATTCTCACAGAAATGAAAAATCTACTTTAAACTATTGAATACGATTTTCTTTAGAAACAAATTGTTGGATCAGAACTACTCGACCAACACCAGTACGCACATATGTAAACGAACCATCGGATTTCCGAGAACGCCACTAAAGGTCACCAATACCTGTCGTACACCGGACCATACATCAATCGATTGGGTATCGCCTCCGATACAGATATCGGCGGTCACCTAGAGCGGTCGCCACCACGCTCCGTCCGTGTATATACATGTACAGTATGTGTATCCAGGGCCAATTTCAAAGGCATCATTTTCTCCTAGCACTTAATCACGCGGAAGGTCGATGAGGGAGAAACGAAAGCGAAAGACAGCGAGAGGAAAAAAGCAAAAGACAAAATCCTTTTCGGACGATCGCGCGTTCTCCTTTTCTCCCTCCAGCTCCACCCCCACTCATAATTACAGCGTCTATAGCTTTCGCCGCCAATCTCAGAGACGATGATTTCTGGAACACCGCGCGCGATCAAGCGAGAGAGACGCCGAGAGAAGATGGGCGAGGAGCGCGAGCAGTCACTCTCCTACCACGCATGCGCCGTATTTATAAATAAATAGCTCACTAATTCCATTTGCAGGACTTGCGAGACTGCTAGACACCAAGTTCACCAGACGACGACGACACCCGAGCAAAGAAGCAAAAAAATGACGGGGACCGACCGGTGATATTTACGAGTATGAAAATTAAGTGTAATGGAAAAAATAAGGAAGCAGCGAGGAAATTATATTAACGTTTCAGGACGAGATTGCTGCTCCATGTTCCATCAAGAATAATTGAGACTTTCATTCAATTTTTTTCTTTTAGAAAATCTGTAATGAATATAGTAAAATGTGATAGAGCGTTTTCTATTTATTCTCTGTGTATTACATTTCTCTGTAGACAAATGATCTTTCTACATAGTAATTATAAGATCACGAAAATTAGGCATAAGCCAATATTTTTATTTTTATTTTACAGGACGGGCAATTTTTGGAGTCAAATGAAAAATACATTTAAAGACATTTATTCGATGCTGAAATTACATCTGAATATGGTATTGGCGTTGTCGTTGGGATCAATTACCTTCACGAGTGTAATTCAATGAGACCTCAGGTGTGAAAGTAGCCGAGAGCGCCACAATTGGCAGCAATCTGAACCAATCGAATCGCACGGGTATGAAACCAGAAGCTTCATCAGCAAATCAAGTGGCTATAATCTAAATTTCTTTCGACACAGTGAATCTCAACTGAAAGAAGAAAAAAATGAAAGCACGGATCGAGATGCTCGGGACTTAGGAAATGGTCCTCGCGGGTGCGCGCGTGGTCGACTTCACTAATGAGGTCTAAGTTTGGCTATTTGAATAAATATCGGGAGCCGAAGTCTATTGAATTCGTCGGGTAATCTTAATGGAGTCACTTGCGGCTTCCTCCCACCCGCTCCTGCCACTGTGCCCGCACGACCGCCGCCAATAATCGAGAAAGAGATAGAGATCCGACCCAAAGAGGTTAGCGGCTAGAGGGTAGACGGGGTCGTACCGAGATCACTTTCTCCGCCAGAGATTTGCAAGCCCGATTCCGCTGATTTTCTGATTGGTTGGATAGCCGCGAAACAGCTTTTTTTAGAAAAGCATGGCAAGAAGCGGCACTACTGGAAAAGCGAGTCGTAGCTCACGTTATCCGGTGACAAGTCGGTGGATAGCGGATTCTAGCCGTCCTCCTCTTGGACCTGATCGACTTTCTCCGCCACTCTCTCCATTTCGGATGGCCTCAAAACTGGCATTCGAGCATCATCGATGCTGGCAGCCAACGACAGACGCAATTCAGTATAAAGAAGGGGGGACAAGTCGATCTGCCAGCTTTCGGTCTAGCGAGGAGAACTACTTCTTTTTACAAAAAGCAAAAATTGTCATTTTATTTGAAGTAACAATCGTTTAAATTCATATTTCATATGAAACGTGTTTTTTTGCCCATCAAGCATGAAAATAACGTTCAATTTCTTTACGAAATATTTTTCGTTAGCTGCTCTAAAAAAGATTTTTTTCTACAAATGAAACACAAATTATTTTGAATGTGAATGAACTAATTTGTACAATGTACACTATTTCTCAATGCTCTTTCAAAATTATTAATGCAATAAGTGAATCCGAACTACAGAGTATTCCAAGCATACAGTGTACTTCATAAAATGTCCCTACAAATATTGCATGCGGTGATAGGTTCGACCAAACTAGTAATGCAATAAGCAATAATATTTTTTCGAGATTAATTTGATCTGCAAATTATTCAAATATTTTAAAAGGTTGCGATAAATTATGGCAAAAACTGAAGATCGGTATCGGGGAAAGCAACGTTGCCTTATCTCGCTGCTAGTGTCGCAGGAGTCGCCTGCGTTTCTTAACCATTCTCCGTGCACGGGAACGAGCCAATAGAGACCAACGCCGCCCAGTGAACGATATATTGCCATCCTATCTGCGGAATCTAGTTCGTTATGTCTCCACGAAATCCAATCGGCGGAGTCTCTTCGCGCCGCGTTCGAACACACTTCTCTACCCCCACCCAACCCCCCAATGTTCGCCTTTTTGGAATTTTCTCGTATGGTCCCCGACTCCATTGGCATCATCGGGGTTTTTGCCATATAAAGACACACACAGAACGGGCGAGACTATATAATCTCTCTCCTTTCACGAGTAAAGTGAATGGCAAGTCCTGCGGTGTGTGCTCGAGACACGACATGTATGTGTTCTCCATCTCTCCATTCACCCCGCACGGTCGCCAGCCACATAGACGTATACAAGCATTTGGCGATTCGAGGTAGCAGCGAAAGTGTGTGTCCGATACGATCTAGTCGAATGGTAGCGAAAACAATACCATTCGAACTCGATTTCGCCACACCATTTCTGGCGGTTGCTTTCTGAATCGCGCGGTGGACCCTCGAAGACCTGACTACCAAAACGGGATCTCGACAATCGCAACGACCAAAAGACAAGTGTACCAATACGTCTCCTGGATGTTGCGCATCTCTTGAATATTCCCATGTTACTATCTACATGTAGAAATGTAAAAATGATGCCTAGGCTGGTCACAATATCCCTCCCCCGTTGAAACATGTGAACCTTCTTAATTAAAATACAGTATATACTAATAAAGCTCTTTTCGATCGATGTATCCATCACTTAAACACCAATTAATGCCCTTTTCAACTACTAATAATAACCGGAATCGATAATTAAATAATTGCATATACAATCAATATCTGCAGAATATAAATTTATGATTCGAAAAGTATTTTTGTTTGCTTCTTGACACCACAAAATGATGTCCAACAGCGACAGACAACATTTGGCGTTCTTTCTTTGTTGGAATTGAAAGAATATAAGCAAATAATTAGCTATTGATCGCTTAACTTTGCCAAGTTGATCTTATAAAACTACTATGTCGAATGCTTTCATATTTTCTTTAATTTAATCCTGTCCCTAAAAACACGTATACTCCATAAATATATGGCGCGTCTAACACAACATTAGTTTTGTAATATACCGTGGAGATGCCAGTTTCGGTCGCATCAACAGTCGCAAGTGCTTTATGTGGACGGGCCACGATAGGTTTTTTGTCATTGGGTGATTTCGTCACTCTTTTGTTGCGAGATCGACAATGGCGGTGGAATTCATAACGCACTGCGTGGCTTCATCGACTATTAAATGCTAAACGCCTTTTCTTTAGCTACACTGCTATAACGTAGGCGTTTGGAGGGATAGATCACATCGATTACTTCTGAAAAGGAAAGTGGGAAGAAAATATAAGAGAATGCGCAGGCCAAAATTGTACAGTACCTACAGCATGATTCCGCTAAAAAAAGGTATTACAGCGAACAATCGCATACCATGGAACAAAAACGAATTTGATCGATTTGCTGAAAACTAATCAACCGTTTGGCAAGGAATTTGCTTAACCAAACGGAGACAAACGATGCAGACTAGAGACGCAAAAATTTTACAACACGGCGATCTGATCGACTTTTCCAGGAAGAGTTGGCAGAGCTTCGAAGATTTCAACACCGATACCGATATTGAGACAGAAGTTCACGGAACAGATAAATACTTCTTTTCAAGGAAGCTGCAAACAAATATTTTTTTTTTGGAAGATTCTAACCTAATTTTTGTTTTAGTCTCCAATTCAGTCTGTTCACCCAACTCACAACAACCTCAACATAACATATTGACTTTTCACTTTAACATAAAAATGAAACAAAAAATAAACTAAAATTGAAACGACAAGTTATCAAAGTTGCCACCAGCCCCCTCTCCATGATTGACTCACTACCAAAGACGTGTAATACGAAAACACGACTCCGCCAATATGTCCCCCCCCCAACCCTCTTCATTCATCAAACTGATTTTGTTTCGTCGAGACTTTTATAGCTTCATGAACATTAGAACCGGGGATTAATGATGCTCGTCTTTGAAACTGCGCCAATTGAATTAAGCGAATCGTCTGTCCAGTGAGTATAGTCGGCCGCCGTAAACAAAAGAGTTGATGGCATTTTCCGCATGCTTCATCCAAGCCTTTGATCTCCGCACACACACACAAGAGTGCAGACGCAGCCTCCAGTGGCGAGCATCCACGCCAACATCAACACGCGCATATATATATTCACACGTAGGGAAATACACGACTCTGCGCTGGCACACCACCGCATACGCCTCCATCCAACAATGTAGGACGACTGCACATTTATGCTATATATATATATATACGCCATGAAGGTCCACATCTTTAAGCCCAGCCTTCCTTCCCCCCATTGTCCGAATTTTACGAGGCAGCTCACGCGCGCACGCCATAGTGAACGACGCTTCCAAATGAATAGGAAGACTTTTAGTTTTAAGTTTACGACCACGTTGCATGCGAGAGGCGTCGTGTTTCAGCGTTGCCCGCGCCAAGGAGGTGCGAAGACTAGAGTGCGTGGAAACCTGCGGATGAACCATTAAGTTGGACTCATTGGTCGTCCATAGAGAGAGAGCAGAACTCTATTACGATTTTAAGACGAAGATGGATAGATAGGAGGAACACGTTTAGAAATAATTTGTAAAGCATCTCTCAGTATACGGAAGTCTCGGGTTCGATTTCGATTGTGGGCGCTCCTTAATATCAACACCAGCAACACAAACCATACGATTGTCTGGATTAAAAAAATCGACACGCAGAATCAGGAGGATCTGTCAAAACAAAAATATTCAATATATTTAGAATGTTGTGAGGGCATTCAAAAATAAAATAAGTATTCGCGTTTTCGTTTCCATTTTAGATTTTGGTGCAAATTTTAAACTGACACAAAATTTATCTGAGAGTCTCGAATGTATGAATCCTGATAACCACTCGACAATGAAAAGTCGCAGATTCTAACCCCTTTTGTTTCCTTGGCGTGCGCCTGTCCCCGACCAGCCCGGCAGAAGATGTATTGGAGAGGGTGGGAGGTGGGTCGGGTCGACCTAGAACACAAAATGAACGTGCGTCGAATCTGGTGGCGGGTGGGGGCGTGTTGTCGCCCGTGTTGCTAATTGGCTGGCCATACAACACACACACACATAGTAGCCGAAATTGAATTTGCCACGCGGCGGTACGGCCTACGACGAAATATATTTACTGCTTCTGCGTGCGTGCGTTTGCGCCATATGTGCACGGAGGCCTGTGTTTGACCTCGGCCAGGCCCAGGTCTCGACAAAACTCCAGCGCTAGCAGCAGCAACAGCAGCAGCAACAGCAGCCCTCCCCCGTCTGTAACCCTACACCGGGCGGGAGAAACTACGCACTCGTCTAGGCAGGCGTGGGCTTTTATTCGGCGGCGAATCTAACGAAAACATAGACTGGACCGTGACAATTTTTCACTGGAGGCGCCAAAACTCGACAGCCCAAAGACAGAAACCAGATGACCAAACTTTTGCACTGCGCCTAAATTGTCGCTCGTCACTACAGGCCTCAGATCCAGGAGCCAGGCGCCAGCGTGCACTAATCGTACTGAACAGTCGTCGATTTGACATAGACACATATTGTCAATAACGTCGAGACCGTATCGTGACACCAAGAGAGAACACTGATTAATAAGTTAAATATATATCACTGCCCTATCTCATCAAATTAACCGTTTTCACATGTTAAGCATTATAAAAATCGCACGTCCTTTTTGTCAATGATTCTTTTATACCGCACACCGGTTCTACAGAGTGGTTCCCAATCAAATACCCTAATAATCGCTCATGCATTCGATTCGGAATAACCTGTGTGAGCGGAAACCATCGTTGCCCAGTCGGTATTGCGACAGACTGCGGCTCGGCGGTCCCGGGTTCGATTCCCGGCGCGAGCTCTCGGATTATTCGATCCCTGGATTCTGGCGCAAATGTGTCCCTCGCATAGTGCCTAAGCACCACGAGGAGTACAGAAACGTCCGTAGTGAAATTGACTACAGTGAAGGGGAGAAAAAACATGTTTAAAGTCGGTGGCGCCACCAACGTTGGAAGATCAGACGCCATCATTTTCCCCGTCCTCCCCGCCACGCCCACCAACACGTGAACCCAACCCGATAATAAAATATAAAAAATGAAATTCTCACCCTGGCCGGCTGCCTAACTCTAAACCCTCGCCGCCTAGCAGCAACATAACGGAAGGGTGGTGGTGGTGGTGGTGGGGTGGGACATCGCGCATTACGCACACCCAGTGAACTAGAGTGCCCAGGACTAAACATTTTTCAATTAGCGATTCGCACGCGCCAACAAGCGGGGTCCTGCATAATGTAACAACTTCCACGTAAATGGGATTAGAAGGGATACATGGCCGCGCTCGTCCCCATATTACAACTATGGATGGCGGGGGTTTATGTACGCGTATACCAAATGTACAGTGCGCGTTTAGAAAATCGAATGCCTTTCCGCGCCAACAACGTGCGTGCGCGCTTAATAAATGCGCCTTGCACTATCAGGTTTATGGTTTTGCCAACATATAATATTTGAAAAGAGAGTTTACGAATGCGCGTACTACGTCAACGCGCCATTACGATTAAGATTGAGATCAGTCTGGAGCTAAACGTTACCATGGGATTTGAAAAAAAAATGGACATTCCTTATTTCCAAACATGCAAAATAAACATTTATTAAGACATATGAAATTTTAATTAGGGAATTGCTAAATAAATGAAGAAACTGCTAATGTAGGGAATGGAAGTGCTGTTAAGTTCACCAAGCATTTGAAATATCAGGTTTTAAACGGCGATGATGAAATTGCTTTCTTCCATGAAGACGTATTGTGTAGACGTCCAATGCACACATTTGCAAACTCTCCGCACTAAGCATATTCGGGAATGTTCAAGTGCGGGTTATAAGGACGAGCAAATACGTAAAATGGGCGATCTCCTCAAAAGGGCAAAGGCACAAGCATGTGGGGATTGGTAACAGTTACACTCCGGCTTCGTATAATTTTAGAGGATTATATAAATATATGAGACGGAAATAGGAATTACAATGCCTGTACAATCAGTTGTGCCAAACTTGCAAACCATTCAGAAAAGCTACACAAATATTGGCTTATGCTGGGGTACACTTACAAACTATACGCAAAAAGATTGTAATTGACAAACCGTACCCATTCGCGATCCGAATCTCAGCGTCGCATTTTTAATTCAATCTATCTACTCAAGATTTGATCTTTTTGATCCCCCTTTGCATCAGGAAGACCAGAGAATCCGTTGATTCCGCGTACGCACCTATGGATACAAACCACTACAACCGTCTCACGCGGCACCGGGCGCTCGCTGCAGTTTCGGCGGCATGAGCGTCGACCAAATGCCGGGGCTTTTAAAGAGTCGAAGGCTTTTTAAGAGTTTTCTAGGAGCTGAAAATCGCGAAATCGGGACTGGCCGAAAACTATATTTTTGCTACTTCCTTCAGATCCTGCCATTTTGACTGGAAGTGGAACTTGGATTAAAACATCAAGGAATACGGGTGCCCGTTTCGGGCTCGGGCCACAGGAGGGTGTGAGACGGAATGGAGAGAGTCATTGGACTGGCGAGAACGACATGCGCGTGACACGGGAGCCGGGAGATGCCATCATTCGCCTGGCGTGCCAATATTTAAGCCATCAAAATCCAGTAGACGTGGCACTGCCCAGCACGATTCCCATCGCCAATATATCTATATAGATATCCGCGCCACGTATATAGAGAAGACGATCATGTGTGATGCGATGGAATATCACGTCCCTCTACATCCCGCACACACATCTCTCTCTCATATATATATATATATATAGCAAAGTATCAGATCAGACTAGCCCGCAGCCAATACGCATATACATAATGTATCTATATAGGCAAAGGGACGATGCGCGCCTACCGCCTTTATATATGTATATACACGGGGAAATAGATTGCCATTGATCCCATTACCGTCAGTTTGATGGCTGTTATAAGCCTAACGAGGTTAGAAATGGGGAACCGGTCTCGGCGGGCCGGCCGCGTGTGCAGCCGTGCTCGGGAGGCCCCGTGCCAGGATGCTGGTGTACGTGCCCCCACAAGGTGGGGAAATGACCAGAACCAATTCGGCAGAAGTACGGCAACAAAGCTGCTAAGCCGGAGTCAGTATTTGAAGACAATTTTTTTGGGCCGCCGCGTATGGACACAGGTCCCTTTATACCCGCAAGACAAATTCCACCCTATACAACTTATTCAATTTCAGGAAAGCTATCTTGAGTAGGAGGAGGAATATCAAATTCATACGCATAAGACAATATACTAAATTTCAAATAATTCATCAATAGTGAACTACCTGTTACATGTACGGTATTTTATTTGAGGTTAGCACACTGTATTCTCACCATCGCGAAACCGATAATGATCGATATTAGTTTATTTTTTATTTTTGTGAAGTTTGTATTCTTTTTACGCATGTAGAAATGCAACGACTATATATACTTTTGTTTTTATGCATAACTGTAACAATATATTTATTCCATTGTCATATTTCTCATTTCTGACGGTCACGTCAAATCAAATTGAGGACATGTCGACCATGTCTCGGTTAGACTTTTCTTTTTCTTTGAAATGCTCGACTCAATCATGCATGCAAAAACTAAAAAAAATATATAACACAAAAATCGAGCACATGATACTCCGATAGGCTTGCTGCACGATTTTCTAACGGTATCAGCGAATCATCATTTCCATTGCCCCATTAAAGTGGAGCATACATTGGAATCTAACGGCTACGCCTGGCTCATAAATGTAGATACGACTCACTCACTAACAAGCCTCAAACCTGAACATTGTATTGCTGACAGCAATATACACGAACATAATTACGCCTAGTAATGAGTCGCCTAAACGTGAGCAGATTTTGTGAACGAGCATAGGTTATTTGAATAACAAAATATAATTTTGAAATATTACATTTTTCTATTTTTCTGCTTCTAACCCAATTATAATGGGAGGGGGTTACAAGGAAGTTTAGGACGGTTGAACGGCATGCGCCATTCCCTCCCCTCAAGCAGTTCATTCGTCAGAAGCACGATAGGTGAACCGAACGTGGCAGGACGAACAAATTAATTTTAATCAGCCCAGGCTCTGCTGCGTGTACGGAATTAACCGCTCAATTCGTGAAAACGCATTATATAAGGGATTAAACTGGTTTACAGTTTTAAATTATACAAAAAAAATGATATTTCGCAATGCTGCAGAGAAACTGTACACAATCGCCGCAGCACTTGACAAAGAACGCGCTCAGATGATCGTACTGGTGCTGCCCCCGTAAATTGGCAATCACTACCCACGTCGGTGCTATGCAGGTAATGTCGCGTTCAACGCTGCAATGATTCTCGGAGGTCTCACTCCACCTTTGTAAAAACATTAATTATACTTGAGAATAATGTATCACAAATTGAATTTTTTTAAAATAAATTATCAAGAGTGTTATTTTGTATTGAGCGTGGGATGAAGCCTCGTCTGAAGGAAGGTCTGCCGTCCGAAATGTAACGATTCTAATCCACATGGTGCGGCCGCCATTATCCTCGAAACGACAAGTGTACAAACTATCGAGACTGTCTGCAAAGAGCGCCGAAGCACTCTAACCAACACATTCATCCGCACCGCGCGAATCGTTTAGGTGGTGGTAGTGGTGGTGGTGGTGGTGGTGGTGGGGAGGGAGGGGGTGAACATGGGCGAGCATCGCTTTTCAATGGCCAGTAGTCCTACACTGGAAATCAATGCCTCTCGTGTGCACTGTCACAGAAACGGGCACGAGTCCGCCGAACACATGGTGCCGTATATAATGCAGACAGCACTTTAGACTGATGCACAACGCCTCTTGGGTTGCCCACCTAACTGGGTGCACGCAACACGGCCTTCTTCAGTGAGGGCAGTGCCCTGGGCAACCGCTACAAATTGAACCCCAAAGACTATTCCAACAAAATATAAAATCATGAGACAACTGAAGAACAAAATATAAAATATCCGAGGAAAATAATAAAATTCGACATTCCAATATTTCATTAAATGTTTGTAAAGCAGCTTTGTGAATCTCAAATCTCCACACTCCCCTCACAGAAGGCCACCTGGTATTTTTTGCCTAGCCTTGGCTGCAAAGGATAAGGAACTTGTACAGGCACGGGCTTTACTTCCAACTTCCAAGCAAAGGAACTTTACAGCAAAGGAAGGTGTGTGGGGAAATGACACTCGGCCAAAATAAAATTTTAGAAGATCTAGATCAGAATTGAACCCGCGATCAGGGGCATAATAACGTCACCTCTCAATTTTTTGTTTAGACTTTCAAATTTCATTATCCATACTGTTTGCACCCGATTTAAGTTTAAATGGATGCGCACTAATTAAAAAATGCTGGTATTGACTTTGAATTCAAATTACCAGCATTAAAAAACCAAAGTTTTAGCGCAGATTTAAAAAAGACAAGACAATCCCCATTCCAAGTAGGCTAATGAACTAAACCTCGTCTTGCGTATCTCTATAAGTGCAATGGCCATGCTTAAAATCGAACCGTGGAAAAGTACTGTATCACGGTTCGATTCTCAGCAGGGTCATTGAAGGTGCCCTGGGCAGATGCCCCGGCCGCCCACTACACTAATGCGACACAGTGCACTTCCCTTCCGCTCCCCCCCCCCACTTCATCCAAACACGCGCGCGTACAAGCGCACTCGAAAAACTGATCACTCGAAAAATCTATTGATTGTCGGGGAAAACACGGAGACAGACAGAATTCGAGTTTGAAGAAATTCTTCCATTAACTTTTAGAACACTTTGATGAATCATTCAGAGAACCCTCACGGACACACACCTCTCCCCTCCCCTCCCCCCGCGTCCAACAACCACCACGGCGCATAATACATCACGCAACCACAAACGTATCCTACCGAATAAACGCTAAGTCGTTCGCCAACAAACAGTGCACCACCCAGTGGCAGCATTGGTAAACTACCGTCGCGTTTTTCCGCCAACATCAAAGATGCAGCCCATCACGACTACCAACTTTTTGAGAAACGAGATTTTATTTTAGGAAATAATCTAATGACATCGAATAGCGCAAATTAGAGGCGACGATTACCTACGGCCTGTCTGAATTGAAAATATTTTGAAGAGGCTCATCCTGGAGATTTTCGAAAATTCATTTGGGACACCTTTTGCGAGTGCCGGTAATCGTCTGGGTTCTCGGGAGGATTGATATACGCAGAAAGAACGCGGCAAATGGCAAATGGTCGACATGTAGGCCTGGTGACATGATATGCCATAAGTCATCCCTGTTCGATAAGTGGAGACGCGGAAGGAAAACAGGAGGAAATGAGAGATAGGTGGGGTGGTGGTTGGAGGGGTATTCGTGAGACGTGAGGAAGGGAGGGGGGTGAGGAGATATCGAGTGAATGGGAGAAGGGGACAGGGTGCGGCTGAATTTCATTTCCGGGACCACGTCCTTCCTGCATCAGTTATAGTCTAACTTTTCTCGGCCACAATTTCCATTTTTTTTCACCAAAAAATTGGCACACAAAAAGAAAGAAAACACACCATTGTGTGATAGATGAAAGGGGCTGACCAAAATGAGCAAATCCTTTTATTTTTCACCACAGTCAACAGAAATATTTGTTGTGCAGTTCAAAACCAGAACAATTGAATTTATGAATCGAGTTTTTAAAATACATCACTGATTTGGGAACTTAAGCATCGTACACGAAAAATTTAGTACCCTAACCTATTTAATGGGTTAGTTATAATGGGCAGTTATAACCTACTGCAGAATATTTTAAATGGTGATCGTAAATATTTTCTGGAGTTCGCTATTTCTTTTTGTGGTAATCCAGACCAATTTTTAATCCAATATAACTGTAAAGAAGGTAGCATTATTTGAGTTCCATGCACATGCAGGTAGGTGCTAGTTATAATTCGCACAACTTATTAATAAGATTGGGGAAATACGCTTCAAACGAGACATTTTATCGATAAAAAGGATATGTGCATCGTAATAGAATGAATCGATTTTTTTAAAGTTTGAATATATGCTTTCGCACAACAAAAAATAGCACATTACACGATCCTGCTGCTAGTTCAAACGGAATAAGAAATGAGCATACTAACGTGAAGTAGGTCTTCTTCTCAACAACTGGTGCTCGATAATTGAATTAACTACTCACAATAGACTTATAACCCCCTCCTGCGTCAGTCGTTACGAGTTTGTCTTGTCCTAAACAGACTCGAAGAACTGTCTATTCGAATTGATCATATTGTCACACATGAGAGAGACGAGGTGGTAGGAGAAAATGTCTAAATTTAAAATGAGTTGGAATGGATCATATTAGACCACTCAAATAAAAAGTCGGTGTTTTTTTTAATTTAAAATTTCTACTGGACGATTAGGAAAAATGCATAGTTTCAAACATCGTTTCCAATGCTAGAGTGCGCAGCAATTTATAGTGACCAAACACGATCAGACAGGCATTTAAACTAAACGCGAATGTGAATTTGAATATGACGTCAGTACAGACGTAAACTCGTCACAAACTCACTAATACGTTTATTTGATTATATCTCCACTGAAGTTTCAAAGCACGGTTCACTGCGTCGGCGTGAAATAAACCAGACACGGAGAACCGCAGCTCGCTAGCTCAACTCGTACACGTGTATGCGGATCGCTTACTGCATATACCGTATATGATACTACATATGCTACGATTTTCGAAACAATGTTTTCTGGTGTTTAAAAGCACTTACGATGATTATGCGAACGCCGACCGAAACATGCGGCGAGAATCCCGAAGGACAGAGAGGGGAGGATGAGGGGGAGAATGTGGTCCTGTACCGTGGCTCCATAAACTTGGCCCAACCGATCGAAACAGTGACGTTTTCTAATAATTGGATTCCTTCATTTATGATTGGTTAGCATTTCATAATTGGAAGATGTCGAAGCTCGGGACGAATCCATAATGACGAAAAAAATTAAATCATTATCAGTCAGTCATTAAAAGTCAACATTGATATCTTTCTTTGAGGAAGTGATTGGTCAACAAATGAGAAAAACAAACAGTATGCATTAATGTTCTTTTTACAACATTTCCCCCTGAACCATGTAGCCTCACCCTAATATATTGTCCAACTGGATTCGAACCCAACACCCTTTAGTCTTAAGATCTGCAGGACAGATGCATGTTCTGAATCAATGGGTTGATTGTGGGGTGATGCAAGTTCTAGGATCCATCGCTCTAAATAAGCCAGCTTACTGTTCCACAATATATTGCAAATACATGAAAAGATACATTAGGTGTACATTCGTGGGCGAGGAAGGAGGAGGTGGTGGTCCAGCATGACGTGCATATTCCACACGTCGCGAGGTGGCAGAAGAAACTCTAAAGGCGGGTGGGTGGTTGTTGAAGTTCTCCAACTCTCTCAGTGTGCACATGTGGGACAGGCACCGAAACAGACGACTCGGCGTCGGCACTTTGTTCGCCCCGGAGTTTTGTGCCGTTGCAGGGGGATTAACCAGATTACATCGATAACAATTTCAAGTTGAGTTGTAATCGGATATTTCGCCGACTCAACTGATGCTCGGCTCGACATTGCCTCCTCCTGAGACCACACAAACGGTACTAACAAAAATCAAACTATCAGAAAACTCAGAAGAAAATAAATCACACGCAAATTACTCAATTTTGTAAGCGCGTCAAAATATGCATACATAACATTCCAAATTTTTTATGTCAGACACAATTCAGACACGAGGAAATCTTTTTTCTTTTCGAGACGAGAATATTTTAAATAAATTCCAATCCCTGAATTTTGAATATTTCTAGCCAATCTCAAAATCAGGGTAAAATCAGGGTCCATATAAATAATCGGTTTTTTCATGGGTCACAAGCGGATACATGTATACGATCCATTTGCGTCTGCTTATGCACTGTGTAAAAGCAGTGTTGAATTAATAATGAAACAGAAACGTGCGCCAATTGGTTGGGCACGGTTTACATTTTCGGGGCTCGGGGGCGGGCTCACTCCCTATGTCACCAGGTTAATTACTTCCCCGGGGGGGGGGGGGGTCCCCATAGACTAGATCGCATTTGGCATCGGGTCAAACTCAGGGTTCAGTACCTGTCCCACCAAAGTATGCGCAACCCATTAGAAAGTGCGCCCTCTCTAAACGAAACATGCGTCTCATTTCATCGTCATGTCACTGTTCCGATTTGTTTTCGAACAAATCTAATCTAATTTAATATCGGGATAACAAAAATCTGTTTTTATTTCCCATTCCGATAACCAAGTTTCGCGGTATTTGACCGAATAAAAGCATCCCTCGATTGCTAAGAAATCTATTGGCACTCACATCGAGTTCTCTCATCCGTCCCTCTTGACGCACTTGATGTTCTCGCCCTCTCTCCCTCGTCGTCCCAACTTCTTTCTAATTCCAGTTTATGCATGTTTAATGACCCCGAGCATCGCAAGGCGCGGGGGCCTATCGCTACGCTGACGGGTGACGCGCTCCGTATATATATCCCCAGCCGACCGGATAAACGAACGGCGAGTCAGCCGATAAGCGACAACGCCCATTCGTCACTTTCACCGCACCGCATTCGCGCCATGCGGGCTACTACAGGGGTTGTTTTTTACGGCCTGGCTGCGGGCAGTACAGTAGTATTGCATAGTAGTAGTACTCGTAGTAGCAACCATCATCTCTCGCGGCCAGTGGACTCACCGAAATCCACTGCTCCCAGATAGCCTTCACGGTGACGACACAACTGTAGATTATTTTTGTTCAAGATATGAAAAATATTTAAAAACTATAATGTTAACAAATTACATTCGACACTTTTTGATGTCAAGTCATAAATGATGTACGCCTGGGAGAAAAAAAGGATTTAATTCAGACGCTTGACCGACATTTCCTAGAATTAAATTCTTCAGGGACGGCAGATGTTTTACGGAAAGACGTATAAATGGCTAGGCGGTCCTTGGTTCGATTCCCGGCGAGGGCTCTCGAAAATTTCAATCCAGGGGTACTGGCCGTGCCCATCGCATAGTGTCTAAGCACCATTGGATTTTTTTTAATCGCCGTTCGCTAAAACCTTAAAGTCACAGACAAATGGCGCAGCAGAATCAACGATTAGCCCATACTGGTGTTGACTTTCGGTGTGGGTGAAGACATGTGGATGTGTACATTTATCCGCACTGAGCTTATCCAAGTCGACCAATAAGGTTAATTCAGATGGTCAAAATTGAGAGGGCGAGGCGGGAGAAGGGTCACACGAAGAAACAGATTTGCCACCATTACGTGTACGTGGTGTTCTGAAACTAGGTCTGTGATGACTAAATTACGTCGACCCATTTTGTTTGGATAATTATTGGCGATCGCGGAGACGGGGCGGGGGTGGGCGAGGAAATCAGGAAACGCCAGCGGGGCGGAAAACACCCGCCGAGCGATTCGTGAAGCGCTCTATAGCGGCCATTCAGCAAACCAAAGTACTGCTGTATGGCCCCAAAACAACGCAGGTCGGCCTTGCAAACTGCTATGCGATCCTCGCTTGGGAGGAGAAAAATACGCTGTCAATCGATTGATCTAGTAATTTTCCTCTACGCACGAAATGTATTGGGAGAAAAGGAGTATTGGAGGGCGCCTGGTCTTTTCTTCCTATTCTGGAACTGGACTAATAAAACGCTGATGCCTTTCAGGAAAAAATTAGCTGGCGATGGTGTCCACCGTTTTCCAATACGATTCTTGGTGCATCATTGTAATTAATATTTACCTACCATCAACTGAATCTGATCAACGGCGCGACAAGTCAATAGATGAAATGGCAATTTAGACTCCGGTACAGTGGTTGGCAAAAATCGTTAGGCACTCGTGCACAAACGTTTGCAGGCAAATAGAGAGCAGAGTGCACCACGCCATAATAAATTAAACATACGTGTGTATACGAGTGTGTATAATGAGCGAATACTCAGCGTAGCAGAGGGGAAGTGGGAGCAGACAGAAATATAGTCTGCATGGCGGCTTTTTTTTTTGGTTGTCTGCTTGATGGTTGCTGTTAGTGTTTTCGTCTCGACAGAGAGATTAAATATTTGCGACAAATAAGGATACATTTCCACCAACAACAAACACCGAAAAACAAGCTGATGCTTCTTCCACGTAAATTAAAGCGAGGTCCTGATGGCGTTTCCGTTTCAACTAGCGCTTTTCGGAGCAGTCGAATCTTGGTTCGATGTGACAACAAAAAAATGTGCGCACTCTTTCTTTCCCCCATTTCACCAAACATCAAAAATATCGTTTCCCAATCTGAACATTGTAACGAAAAAAATGGCAAAATATTGTCAGAAACATAATGTTTTCGTACATCCCTTGAACAAAAAAAAAATGCATATTCAGGCTAACACCGGCGGGTTGCGCCCCCTACACCATGCAACTAAGTGACAAATTATCCAAAATTGTGCCCAGTCATCGAAAGCGTATACAAAAAAGGTATTCTTGTTCTGTAGATTCACCTTTTTTTTCAATTTCGAACTCGCTCGTTTGTGTGGCACAATCTTTAGAAATTTATGTTCAAGAGGAAAAAAATGTCGACATCATGTTAGGGCCGTACAAGAAAACTTACCACAAAAAATAGGACCCACTAATGTTATCGTAACGCCACGCAGCCTAAGCGATAAGCCCATTATTTACTTCTATTGAGATGAAAATAATGATGCGCAAGTAAGTGTTACAGGCTTTAGAAGTATTTTCATCTTTCGGCTAGAAAAACCGAAGTGCCCGATTGAGAAAAAAATTATGCTTCAATGAGAATTTTGGAAAACCGAAACATTTAATTGAACAACTATATAACTAAATGTCTATATTGCACAGCCAAATATACCGATCTCAGTGACAAAATGGTGTATTACACAATCCGTAGCTGATGGCACTACAGAGTATATGGAGTGTACAGAGTGTAACCAGGAATTTAATATGAAATAGATCGACTTATTAATTTCGAGTTTATAAATATCCTTTTTTATATAATCCTTTGAAAATATGAAAAGTCATATTCTCAGGAAATAAATATATTTGTATCAATCGAAAACGTGGTCATTGAATAACTTGGAAAATTGAAACATCATTATTTATTTAAAATTGTTTAGCAAGAAAATAAAGAACGTCGGTCGCTAAGTAATAATTACTGACACAAATTATAATGAATTATTATTAAATTAATTTAATTTAATTTAATTAAATTGAATTAGTTTTAAATAAAACTGTCAAAATTGTCACAAAACTGCCACCATTTCTGAAAAACTATTTTAAACAATATTATCATTTAACGACGCAGCATCAAACAACTGCATAGAAATTTTTATTCACAGACTTTTGCAATTTCTTGCAATTTCAGCAGTCTGGAAACCGCCAGGATCGAGGCACGTTGGTTGTCGAGGGCAAACCGAAAGAGCGAGTGAGACGTAAATGCTGGAATCGCGGAAAAGCGAGGTTGGGTAACGAGAACGAGAGAGCAAGCGCGATTCGGAGATCAACATTTGGTTGAACGTAATTGTCGGTGACACCCGGGGAAAACTTCCGTTCATTAAGCAAATAGCAGCTGGCCGAGCTCGGCTGTCGTCGCCCCGGCACACAAGCAGCACCGACGACAACATGACGGCGAACAAGAAGAACGAGAGAGCGAGTTTCCCCCATCTCTGGAAATGGTCAAACTCGGATCGTCACGCAGACGGGCGAATCTGGCCACCGATATTGTACGGGTCCATCTACGCGCTTTCTATGGATATACATGTATATATTCAATATATTGACAGTGGACCTTATAGATAGAAACTCGGGATTATATGCGGTAGATATTGGTGACACGAACGCGCATGCATGCATAGCCACAGTCGCCGCACGGCGGGAATCCCGAGCGGATACTCGCCGGCTCAAGCGTTTGCTCTGCTGACCACTCTGTTTACTCGTTCGCGTCACAAACCGTCAACACCAGGCATCTTCCGCAATCGTCTTATGTGTGTGTGCAGAGTGGAGTCATAAATTGTGTGGACCTTCCGTAATACGTTCTGTTGCATCCACCGCTTGGTATCTCGCGCTATCACTAGATGACGTTGCGGTTGCCTTGTCACAAACTTCCATTTTCAATTTTGTACTTTTCAAGTTTTGCAAGTCAAATTTAAAAATTGACAAGTCAAGTTTCAAGTTTTGCAGTCAGAGCTTTTGCAATGAAAGTCGTTTTTTTTCATAGGTAAGAAACATTAGGTTTCATTACCGATAGATAGATTTCCTGGAATATTTGATTTCCTGACTGTGGTGCTGTGAGCCAATAGATTTAAGCTAGATAATCAATGACGTTTGTGCACATTACAATTACAATATGAACCCACAAGCAGCCCCGGATGGAGTCAATGGCGGGGTCACAATATGGGGGGGGGAAAGATTGATATATTTGCATCAAACTTCGACTATCGCCAAATACCCTAAACATGTACGAATATATATTGCACAAGCAAGCAAGTGAAGTAGCTCGAGCGCTATAAATTGGACCTGGCGTGATAGGATTAACTCGTGCAACGAAATCAGAAATTTAAAACGAAACGAAAAAGTAAATTTCAGCAGAACAGCAACCGCAACTTTTAGTTGCACGCTAATTGGCCTACATGTCTCGGCAAGCAAATTTTGCCCGGCCATATTTATTAATTTGCAGCAGGGCGTAGCTAACGTAGTGGTCACACGCCGAGTCGAGGCGAACGCATTCCGGGAGCAAGGTCCGGTAGCAGCAACCCGTAAATCCCCACAGCTTTGCATTAAACAGCAGTGCCCCCGGTGTGTATGTGTGTGTGCCCTGAGCGCCGTTCACGTCATCATCGTCTCGCCGTACACCCCCCCCCCCCGCCGCCTCCCACGTACACGTGCCTACGTAGGCGAGTACAACCACGTCACATGACATGCACGTAGGCTATATACGGACGCGCGCGCTAGCTCCAATTTAAACTTAAACGCCATTAGCAGCGGCCGTCCACCCAAATGGATACACGACGCTCGCCATGTCTAATTAACCAGCGGCACATCCTGTTTACATAATGCATTTGGCCCTCATCTCTTTCGCCGATTTCCCCGCGGCGTACGCGGCCCAGCATCTGCCGGAGACCGAACGACCTCCGTCTTCCTCTCAGACATCGTGGTGTCTTCGCGAGACGCATCGCCGATATTTTAACGCCCCCTCCTACTCAGATAGCGATTATAGTGAGCTCATTTAAAAATCATAATATTGATCAGCATTATATTGAATCCAGTATTTCATTATTCAGATTAGAACGATTGTCTCCCCCTCTACAGTAAACAGAATTTCTTTATTAAAAAGGCGTTAGGCCGAGCAAAAATTGTCTATATTAAATGAGCATCTGCAAATGCGGTATCACTAAAGTTTCTTGTGTCGTTCTCAACCAAGCATATAAGAACGTTAATCTGAAATTTCAAAAACGCAAGTGATTTCAAGTGAAGAGGAAATCTTAATTAAAACTAAAAATATCATTTGGTCAAGAATTTGACTGCATCGACCATGAATAAAATTTCATTTCAACATTTAATTGCTTATTCTAATCCTGTTAATACCTGAAATTATTTCAAATTGGGATTGGGGGGGGGGCTTATGAGGATATTTTGGGAGGGAACGAGACTAGTTGCGACCGGGCTCTCGGTGACGAGGTACGCCACGAGCATTAGGCTTCGTCACACACACACACATCTGGTGCTGGCACGCACAGGGTGCCCTGGGAAGCAATTACAGCCGCGCGTCGCCTTTAATAAGCGAGCCGGCTGAGCACCGTAGGGAGAACGTGGGGGGAGAGAGAGAGACAAACGGGCGGCACATGCACCGTTTTGACCCGGCATTTCAGAGTGACGCTCGCGCGCACTCGCATCCCCAATTTAATTAGCAACATATAAATCAGTTGCGAAACGCATTTGAGGACTGTTTCTTTTTTCAATCACCTCCTCCCTACCATTACATGATCCAAATGCAATCCAGCCTATAAACTATTTTTGTAACCATAAAAGATCAATTACTCAACAGATCAAACGCAATAATTTTTGAACCAGTCGTTCTGGTCTCAACCGATGCGGTAAAAAATAGTTCAAGGTGAGCAAGCCTCCGGTCATCGCCGGGTTTTCACTTCATGAAATCATGTCAGTTAAAACTAAATTATTTGCCAAAATGTTATTTACATGACATGAGACGATCTGTCAGTGCTTTATCGGGATTGTGAAAAAACATGGCGCATGCGTGACATGAAATCATAATTTATTCATGACTTTAAATAAAGAAGATTGGTATCACCTAGATTCCAGAGCTCACTATTGAGGTCGTCGTGTGCGCCGTCGCTTTGTCAATCAGATTTCCGTTGGAATTGATCTGCTAGCGCTGTGGTTATATTTAGTAAATGAGCATACACATTAGCGTATCAAATTTGGCCAACTCTACAAATTCCCACACACGATTCCTTATCACTGAAATGCCCGTCTTTTATTTGAGATAGGCTCTGTGTAAAAGTGTTCAAGAGTACCAAAGATGACATCGTTTTCAAGTGTTTTGCCAACCGAAACTATGTGTTGCAATCGAACAGCCCGTTCGTGACCAATAGTGTCGAAACTGTTGATTGACAGTCAGCGAGGGCGTAGAGATGAAAGAGGAGGGGGTGCGTCGTTAAAGCCTGAATCGGCTCAGAGGGGAACTTCCCGGTCGACCATCGGATTATGGCCGATTGGCGGCGCGCGCCCACGGCACGCTAATTATATTTAATGCGGACAGGCTTATCAATCACGCGCGCCAGGCTTGTCGCTCCACCCGTGCGTTCCTATTTAGGCCTACGTGTGTTTGGACTGTGTGTGTGGTCACCGCGCACGCTTGACCCTTGGCCGACCATCGAAAGAGAGAGCGCGCCAGAGAAAGATTGAGAGAGCTCGGTCGGTGGAAAAGGGGGGAGGGGTAGGAGTCCGGCGGGAATCAGGCGTGCTCGGACACTCGGCCACTTTCATCGGATTACGCGTTTCGGGCGGTTGGCTCACCAGCACAGTGGGGCAGGGCGGGGGTGGAGTGACAATGCGAAGGCCGCCAGTTCGACGGCGATGTTGGGTTTATTGAACCTCCTGACACCCGACGAGTCCACCCTCCTGCAGTGCTTACAACGTAATGCTGCCCCCGTTTCTATTATGCTGGCAAACACTGCTGACACGAATGAAGCGATGGCCAATTACAGGGTGCTCATTTATACCTCAGTCTCTGTCTTCTTCATTGATTGGGAAACCAGCGCCGCAGACTAGGAATTAATTGGATTAAACTCGAATCATGGGCTTTATCTCAGTTTTTTACCACAGTCCTATCGAATCCTCAATCTTAATCCCGGGGCAATCCACCCAATTTGTACGTATGACGTCTCACTGTTAGCGAACCACTGGCGGAGAGCGCTCCAGCAACGCAGCACTCGGTACGGCACTAATTTCGTCATTACTATGACGACGCGTTTTTATTTTTGCCTCGCATTTTTCCATATAATATCGCAACACCCACACACAGCCCGTGTGTATGTGTGTGTGCGGAGGCCTACATTCAGAACGAAAGTCAATATTTAAGCCTGTCACGCCGCCGCACGTGCACTTGCGCGGCGAGCAGGTCGGGATGAAAAAAAAAAGCGGCGGCGGAGCGCTACGCAAGCGCTACGGAGCACAAGACGCGCGACAAGCAAAACACGCGCGTAGGGTTCGTTCGTTCACGCGTCTCCTGTTCTCTGTCGGCCTCTCGCTCGCGCGCTCGCTCTCGAAAACGCCGCCGGCAAGAGATAAAAACTGCGCACGCGCATTGGGAGATGTGGGGGCGCGTTGGGGGATTGGGGGATGCTGAGGGCGCGTCGGGAAACAGAGTCGAAAAAGAGGCTCAGCTGATCTCCACAAAGACAGTACAGAAGTGTGGAGTCTACAGCCTACGCCTGAAAGGGATGAGATTCTCACCAGTGAAACAGTTTCCGGTCTTCAAAAATAGTAGCTATGGAACCGATATAAGGAATAATAAGAAATAAGGGAATTGCTTGGACTGCAATAAAAAATCGGCAACAAGATCGTCAATAAACTAAGTTTACGACAGATCTTCACTAACAATGAAGCCTTTGAAGATTTGTGAAACGGGGAAGTTTCCGGTCTGTAGATTTGTTTGGCGGTTAAGCGACCGATTGCTTAATTTCACGACTTGCCAATTTCTTGAGTTAAATCATAGGAAAGAAATAAATTCTCATGCAATTACAATTGCTCTTTAAAAGCATCACGTACATCCAACAAAGAATTTTAAAAAGCTAGTGTTCAAATAGCCAGAATGTGTAGCCCAGTTGCGCCGCAGCCTGCCTTACAGGAGTGACGCGCCGATTTAATAATTTATTGGCAATATCCAGTATTTATATGGATACACGAGCGCCGCTGCTCCATGGAGTGCTAGGGCGCGCAGGGGAAGCGGGGGGAGAGCGTGGGGGTATTATAATCACTTTGGTTGTCACAACGCCGGTGTGAATGTGCGATGACGTAACGCTTATAGGCAGGTGAGAGCAGAGAGAGTCCACTCCCCTTGCCCACCACCCCACTCTCATGCGAGCTCGACGTTGGCGCGACGTCTCCACCCCCGCCCCCCCCCACCGATTCCGAACTACCCGAAGATTAATAATCGATCAGAGACCCCTTGTTGGGGGAAACGCAATAGCGATTCTCGATTGGAAATGGTTAGGCGGTTCCCGAGCACATAACACACGCACACACACACGAGCCGTGGCAGCGCGCTCCACAGCGAACATCAACAGGTCACGGTCGTCGCGTTAAAGCTGAACGAGCCGGGGGATTGAGTCGCGTGGCAAAGTGGGTACTGTTCCCGTAGACGTCGATTTGCACAATGTCCCGCGCGCCAATAAAGCAGACATATTTATCGGCTGCTGGCGGCCGAAACGTGTGGTGCCAGTACCGGGAATAAAAATTCGGTGGCAATTGGCGCTACCATGTTGTTGCCAGGTTGGCAATTTTGTGCAATGTCGCGTGCAGAGTTAATCTTTTTCAACCTCCTCTTGGAGTGGAAAGGTCAGGCCACTCGACGACTCCGCCTTTCAAACAATCGATTGTGAAACATTGTTTGCATCAATATTCCAACTGTTGTCGCACCAGTAGTGTAAAAATGTAAATTCCCACAAGCCACTAGACAAACTAAAGACTACGTCAATGATCATATGATCGATACATGCGAATTGAGTGTTGCAATTTCGGTGATAGAAGTACTACTGTACCCAACGTACCCTTGACAGATTGTAGATGCTGCGGTCATCCTTATCACACTCAGTATATGAAACTTGTAGAAAAATCTAGGCAGTGTTCGTTAATCATAATTCGGCTTACCTGTAAAGACAAAAGAGGGAAAATCATTACTACATGTTTGCGGCGATCAAATATTCAATACATTTAGTACAAAAAAGCTGAGGTTCAAAAATATAAACAGCTTCCAGGTGACATCGCATAAACAGATATATATTGTGACAGTCCTTTTCGGATGAGCCCCCCATTTTGGTCATATGTTCGACTACACACACACACACAAGACACCAATGGCACTGAGTGCATGGCAACGTCAGGCTCGGAAAATATAGCGTAGGCCGTATAACACAACGTGCGATTTCGCGCCATAAATCATGGTGACAGAATAATAATTTGGCGTCGGAGCGGCCAAATTGCATCGAATTGGGGCGACACGCTGCCAGAACGGAACGCGAAATATTGCGTTTGAAAGGCACAGAGGGGGCAAACGCGATCATCCATATACGAGCGTATATCGTTTTTGGAACTCTTGGATCTCTGATCGAAAGGTCAAGCAATTGGAAGATGCGCCAAACGTAGAAGCAAGCGGCATGAAGAAGAAAAAATGTATTTATAAATATAGAAAAGAAATAATCGCAAAGAAAAATAAATCTTCTGCCATATTTGGATTTACAACGCATTGATTTTTTTCAGCCGTATTCAGTATAAAACCTCAATAGAAACAATAATGGTCAACACTAGAAATTATTCATTGGCAAACATCAATGACATGAATAACTAAACTATATTGCCAAATACAATTAATAACTGATGCAAAAATAACATCATCATCCCAAATTTATCTTTTACCTCACTGCGAAATTTGTTTAGGTCGTCATTTGCATATCGCTATTTGAACACTCGTGTATCGCACAATTCTTTTTTATCGTCCGTTAAGCAATTTTAATCAAAAACTATAATCGTTCAGATGGTAAATAGTACTTATAATTGTGGTTGGCCGTCTAAATGAACATGAAACATGGTTTAAAGTTATGAGCACCTCTAAGTTACAAAGTCAACAAAAATCGATGATTCCCCATTTTGCTATATCCAATTTCGCTAATGGCTTTACCTTTAATCGAGAAACGCGTCAATCAATCACTTTTCCGCAGGCGCCTGCTAGCCTAATGCGCAAGAATACAAGACTTTCAAAATGTTTGCACGAAAACCATTGTTTGAAAATTAAAAAGAAACAAGTTTCAATCAACAAAGTTGATTGACGCCAACACAATTAATTGCATGAAACGAGCACGAAACCTTAGGAAAAAACGATTCCATTATTTCCAACACTCACTCCCCTGGTTGAGTTGGTTCGCTTCCAGCGCCAGCGGTGATTAGCAGTGAGCCGAAGGATAGATTATGCTGGCCTACATCAGAGCCTGCATCCTACACACATCCCTGCGTGTGTATTGCCTTGTGTCAATATTTAAGTCATCCACTGGGGCAAACTATGGGTGATGACTGTCCCCCCTCCCCAACACACACAGACACACACATAACCAAACGAGTTTCCCCATCACCAACTCCATTACCCCCGCCCTTAACTTCCCTGAGCGTTTACACTCACTCATTTGTACAGCCTGTGACTGTGATAAGCGACCTTATGGTAAGTGTACCGACATTTAACGTCGACAACGAATGACATAGATAGACGACTCCGAGAAATTTCAACGCTCGTCTTTCTTCGGAAGGAAAGAAAGCCGTGGGGCCCGTGCTTGTGCGATATCAGGTACACATGTTCAAAATCCCTAACTAGGTTTGAATTAGGCTAGGAAAATTACCAATCCGCTCCCAGCTGACAAAACTGGTGAGTCTTCTGAATAATTCATTTTATTTTAAAACATAAATTCAACTTCAGCCCTTTTAGAAGAAAAAAACTGGACCGCAGCTATCTGCTGCGACATCAACCGTCCACTGTGAACAACCAAGAACAAAAATTCCTCCAGCAGCGACTAGGAAATTAACCTCTGGCTGATTTACTCGTGTTATGCCGTCTCACTATCGGGAATTTAAACAAATGAAAGTTTATTAATTATTAATTAGGAAATTAGGCGAATACACATGATATTTATCCAGCAAATAGAATAAGCCCGCTTAGCAAACGAGATATTCTGTATTGAATTCAGTGCTTTGTATAAACATGTTTGGTGGAAACCCTGAACAAAATTGTTTAAAAAAATTGATAATCATGGCATACAAATAGCCGTGCCATGAATCGGTCTATGTATTTCCATGAATGTGAACGTATAGACGCGAGGAAGGGGATCGCGGATAAATGGCCGCGACCGCTATTCGAGATCGGCCCATCACAGCCGCCGTCGACGACCAATCACTTTTGTGCTTGTGTGCCCAACGCAAACACTTTTTTCCCCAAGTTCCGTCATGTCCTCACTCCTCATCGCTCTAACGTGGTCATCGCCGGGCTACGCCGCGTCTCGAGACGACACACTCGTGCATAAAAACTCCATGTCCTCCGTGGAGTGTGTACAAACCAAAGGAATGGAGAGGTCGAGACCAAACGCCAAGACACAACTTTTAATGTCATCGTCTTTTAGATTCATTGGAAAGTTAATTGCAACCAGAAATGAAAAAACATCGAACGATTTTCTTCACTCTTAAGTGGTTAACTCACGATAGCTCAAATAGGTTCAGGGGGCATTTACTGAAACTGGTACCGCTTCAGGGACTTATATTTTAAATTCGGTTCACATTAAAATTTAATTAAACATATCTTTTTCAATCGGACTCCAATTGGACCTCCAATTGGACAAAATTCGTGACGTCTCCAGTGTAGTATCTCGACTAGTTTTTTTAAAATTGCAAACCGGGTGCTATGGACATCGTCTGCGTCTCATGCGCCGAATAAAACGGTATTTGTCATCATCGCGTGTTTGTGGGACAGAGGAAATGCCGACCCGACTCCAACGATTGTTTAGCAGAAGACAAGCCATTATCAGATATATCAATATTTGCTTTTTCTCTTTCTCTCTCGCCCCTCGTTTCTGTGTGTGCGATTGCACTTGGCCACGGCCATGCCATTTATTTCTATATATTGGAAGATGGGTTAGGGATGGGAGGGGGTGGTGGCGAATTGAATCGCATTATACGCTTATTGTATAATTTGAAAAGGCAACAACGAGAGTTCGCGAGCTGTTTTGCAGACATAAAAATTGGATGTCGAATACGTGGTAACGTCTGCGTCTGCATCATGCGCTCATTAAGCTGGTTATACACAAGAGCCATTGCAAATTTTTTTGTTTCCGTATTTGCATTTCTCATTTTCCCATTCTCTCCATGGCCAGACATGCAAAATCAGTTCATTATTTGAGTAAACGGAACCCCCCTCCCCATCCCCCATGTCAGTCTGCTGTACTTATTAGTGCAACACATTCTTAAGGAGACATTTCTTCTTGAGTCCTTCCTTCGGCATCTCGACACGTAAATGGTGTGCTCGGTCCGTTGCCTCCGACAATGAATTCCTTGAAAATTTGTGAAAGATTTGTCACAATTTATTTTACCGACCTCGAAGAAATATAAGGGTGTAAATTTTGTTAACAGCAAACTTTTCCTCCGCGCCTATATTCCTTTGAAATGCAAATAACAAACGTCAATGCTGGACATATGTACAAGATCTTGTGGGCCTCTTGGCGGTCGAATCCGTTCCCCATACTCTCCTGCATACCATTCACGGTTTCAAAAGCCTCTGAACGTGCCCGGGGTTCCCAGGAAGATATTTCAGAGTAGGCCTACTCGATGCTCCAGTCAATGTCGCCTCTAAATTCGCTTACGATCATGGAAATTATTCATACGCGCCTAAGTGAATAAAGATTCGAACAAATAATAGCCCCGAGACCCGACGCTACAGTATATATATCTCACGCATTTAATAAATAATTGCATAGGTAAACAAGGCAATTCCATAGCTGACAGAGCAGAGAGACTTTCGCAGAAGATTTCAATTGAAAATGAGCTTTCGACACACTTCCTCATATGGAATCGGCTTTTTCGTATATGATATATGAGATATTATGATATAGTAGCCGCGTTAGACTTTCACATTTGCGCAAAAAAAAGGCTAAATTAAATTAGATTCACTTGTGCATACGTTTACAGAAAGACGTTATTTAACCATAATTAACTGGCATAATTAATACAAATGTACCCCCTTTCGAATTCCGAGACTCAAATTTCAATTTTCATATTTCTCACTACTAAAGTTGCACCCTTGGCCCCTTGAACGGCATTTTTGCAGCAGAGTTGAGCAAAAACGCACTACGAAGTGACATATTGCAGCGGCAATCGACAAGCGCCACCGCCAAGGTGCAACTGTAATAGTGAGCAATTTGATTCTCGAAATTCGAAAGGGAAATTTAATTTGCTCAAGTTTAATTTGATCCGAGTAACGTTTTCCAATTTTAATAGTACATTTTAACATGCTCCTTTGGGGGGGGGGGCACACTGTACATTCGTATGATTTAGGACTGCCTAACGCCACTGACGACGATAATTGAAACCTACCATCGCCTGCCAAACGCCGAAATGTGCGCCATCTAACGATAGAGAGCGGGCTCATAACGCTTCCAAGAACACACACACTGTCAACTGACGAGGACGTGAAAATTGCATAGCACCGCATAAACCGTTTTGCCTCCCGCTAAAACACGCGCCCCGCATTTTCATTAAGTAAAAACTAGTCGCTCCTCATCAATTTCGCGAATTATTATAATAAACGTGCTGCAGCAGTCGCCCCAATAGAAACACATAATCCAGTCTCCAATTTCCTTCAGCCACCCAGCCAGCCATTTCCGACCCAACAGCTGCAGCAGATGACTGAGTAATAATATTAAAAAAATTGTATATCACCACCCACCCTTACCTCCCTACCTCCGACATCAAAAGAAATTAGTCAGCCATATGCAATCTCGTAATTTGGGTATTAGAGATGACACGCCCCGGGCGGTCGATCTCACTTAACTCTAGGCGCAGTCAGATTTTCTTAAATCTTTTTTTTTTTAAGCAAAAAGAGCTGTCGGCCTACCGATTGCTCTACTTGTGTGTGTGTGTGCGCGGCATTGCCAATAAAAGTCGAGCTTACTTCAGCGGAGATGTGGGTGGTGGGACTACGGGAGAAAATAGATTGCTGAGAGTTACACATGCTGCATTGGTTACTTTGGCACAGTCTGGAAAGGTGAGTCGATCCTCGTCAAGAGGCGCGTAACGACCAAAGAACTTTGAGAGCTCAAAATTGCCGAAGATCTCCGAGGGGGAGGGGAGCTGGTCAAATTAACAAACATATTGATGGTTATATTTCAACTGCATCGAAGCGACACCAATAATTTTCATTCTCCATTTTCAACAATCCACTGACATTACACACTGTTGGTTCAAACAAATTCTCTCTCATTCCAGATTATTAAAAAATGTATTGACGATTCCAATGACCAATGATATGTTGCATTAATTCGTTCTTCATTAAAAATTATCTTTGCAAGGGTTCCCCAAATTTAAATATTCGAGATTATTTAAGCATAGAAACGCGTTTTCCAACACTGAATGCTGGAGCAGCGCGATGGTTCTCCCAATTTTCGAGACGTGGACTGTATAATCTAGGTCTAGCCGCCTCCCCGCCACCATCACCACCACCACCATAAAAGTAAAACTGCAGAGAGCTACAGAACCCGTGCACTGGCTGCGTGCACACACACACACACACACGTACGGGGAGACGACATCCGTCGCCAAAAAAACATGTCCGTTGCCTAATTACGTCGGAGAGATGCGCGCGACGCCGCCCCAAAACGCGCGCCCACGCAGCGAGCAGTCATTAAGGTAATGCCTGCTCACGACACCCGACCCCCCGGGGATCACTCCGCCAGATAGTGGAGGTGCGGCGGCAGCGACGACGACGACAACGACGCGCGCGGAGGCCCACGCCCTTCTCCACGCTCAAATATTCATCCGCGCACGCGCAGCACGGGACACGTGCCCGGGAACGGAATCGCAGCGCCCCCTATCCATATGTGAGACTCTTGTTTTTAAATCAATGTACGAACAAAAACAATTATCTTCAGTTCTACAAAATTTTAGAAATACGCACTTTGGACACAATACGCACTTTGGATTTCAGAAGCATTGAACTATTTTATATTCTTTTTGCAATCTCAAACAAAA
>JAQGBY010000621.1:0-40345 GCA_034698785.1 Mycogona germanica | reverse complement strand
ATATTAACTATGATACTTGTTTTATCAAACAGTTGATCAAACATGTACGCCAACAAGCTATTTCCCATAGAAATGTCGAAAGAATTTGATTGTACTGGGCTTTTTGTAAACATTTCCCCCGAAGCATTTAATAGTTTCGACAACCCAGCATATAATCTAATGTAATTTTTTTAATGTTCAGTTAAAAAGGTGCGCTATGCGGAACTTGCAAGTTATCTATCTCATGCGTTTCCATAAAAAAAATCTGATTTCCATTCGGACTCCGTCTGCTGGGCGTTATCAATTTTAGTTTCGTTTATTGCTAAGGCAGCTCGCAACCTCACAACGTGTGCAACCTAGAAGTGCAACGCGTACCTGCTCAAACAACTTTCAAATTACCGAATGGAAACGAAGCATCGGGTTATTGACCACTTGGTTAGTTTGGTACCCGATTGTTTTTCAGATGCTTCCAACGAGCGAACTGGACACAGGAAATTTCCTCGTTTTAAGAACGTGACTCCTATAATCGAAAAGAGCGTGCTCATGTACTACGTATCTCCTCCTGTGATCCTTAACTAAATATGAGATCCTCTTAAATTATTTTAATCTGGCGACGAGACAACATTTAGACGAACCTGAGATTCTTTCATGTATGTATGTGCATTTTACTTATTATACTCAGGAGGCTTGGCGTCGCAGGATCAGTTTGCTCTGTCTTGTATTGGCCTATTCTTAAATAATTAATCTTTCGTGAATAAGATCGGATATGTCTTTAAAAAAAAACCAATCCGAATGAGTAAAATCCGGTCGTCGATTCCTTACATGGACTGCCGATGTCATTTTAGGTAGACCATTGCAATACCACTACCATATATCTCTGAATCCACGAAGGCCTCCGGAGGTAAGAGGAAGCGATGCCATGTAGTTCACGAAGGCGAAACTTCAATTTTTTCGTTGAGGCCAATTCGTCCGAACCAATATTCAATTCACTACATAATTACAAAACGAACTCTGAAAGTTAATTCAGTCACAAATATATAGAGAAAGTGGTATACAGAGTATAATCCAGTAAGCCACGTCACGATAATCGTATACGCGTTCATTTCATGTCGGCTATACTAATCATTATTCCTTCTGGGACGAAGGCAGTATACCTGTAAGAGCATCTGTTTTATTGTAATTATTTTTCTCCCGAGTCTCTTTATGTTATGTCACGTTTGGATTTTCTTCGTGCATGCATGAACATATTAGAATACGGAACTTGAAGCAAATCAAAAAAGCAAACTTGATTTGCGTTGTGGCTGCAGGGTTGCAACAACCGTTGTGAACGCTTGGTGTAACGTTGTTAACAGCTCCAACAGAGGAGTTGGAGTCCTTCCTTCGCAAGTTTCAACCCCTAACTTTTCCCTGCCAACAACGATTTGGTCAATAGGTTTGCATCGAGCCAGTAATGTTGCGATCGGTGTCCATATTGTTTGTTGTGTATTCGTGTGCACGGCTGATTTATGCGTTCGTTTGAAAGGGCTGCGGGCAATCACGATTTCGTGTGGTGGCTGATGGGTCATTACGTGTGGACACATGGAACAGTATTGTTTGTAGCAGGTAAATCACGATTGAAAACCAACCGTATCATATATTTTAAATAAATATTGCAGTATTTGCGCATGCTACATTTGTAAAAGAAATTTAAATTTGAGTTTCTTCTCGGAACGAGTACAATGGAGCAATCTGGCACAACATTTTGTTCGTAATAGCTAGCTGGATGCAGTGTTCTAAATCGTGTTTTTGTAAAATGTATAACTTTTAACATATTTATTATTATATGTAAGCTTTCACTTCTACTCATCAACACATATTAAATTGCACATTTAGGAAAATTACGATTTTCATATTCTGCATTGCTTCTGAACCCCCAAAGAAAAATTCTCTTTTCTAGAAGTTTTTCTATTTGGTTAATTCAAATGTGTTTAATGTGTAGAAAAGGAAGAATGTACCGACAATCTAAAATCCGGTCATTACATGTATTTCCCTTGCCGGTGCCTGTTTATTATTCTTGAATATGTTATGTCGTACACAGTATTGTTTTTGTGCAAAGCTGATATGTTATTGTTGAGGAGCAAACAATAGTCTAACGAAACGCCACTGACAGCAAAAAAATGTATATACTGGAGCATTATGTGTATACACAGCGCGGGAGTGCATATAGGAAACATAGTTCAGCCAGCACACTGGTAATATGAGCCGTGGATGAACTCAATGCCTCTTACATGGGCAATGTAGACAACTATAAACGTGGCGAATGGCGTGAGTAATTGAAATGTGTTGAATTTACGGCGTCAAGAGAATGCTAATGCCAGTTAGCGCTTAGCGCCAAAGAAATGTATGACTTAACTGTATGTTTTCCTGGAGATTAAGGTGGTGATAGTCTACAATGTAGGTTCGTAGAGTAGCCAGTAACCCTTGGTTGCCATCAATAAAATTCACTTATTGCGGTTAGCATCTACCATATCATTTAATTTTGACTTACGCGCCAACTTGGCCATGAGGCATGTAACAAATTAATTGTTTTGTGCAGTCCGGATACATACAGTATATCGAACCATGCACAAAATGATTTACTGAGGATGCCATTGTTGATCAGTTCTGACTAAAAGTGGGAACATCGCCTCTGGCATGCTGTTGACCTGGTTTAATTTCGCCAGGTTTGAGTCAAAGAATATATGCCTGGACAATACTGAAGCTATTATATACCCTTAAGGTGCGTGAATCTTTTTGAAAACTGCCTTTGCAGGCAATATTAGACATTACCTTCATAACATGACTCCCTTGACTTCTTTCGAGAGCGATTTGAAAGTTGCTTTTAATTTTTGTGTCCTGGATATTTTTTGCTATGGTTTTGCAATTTTCTTTTCGCCTGAACGAAAACCGGAATGAAAATATATTACTCATATATAGTTTAGAAATATGTAACAAATTTTCTGACTGTCAGGTTTTGAACCAACATTGGGAATTAAAATTTCACGACATAACAACCGGAGATTACAATAGAAAGTCGCTGGTATGATTCAGGTTGGAATTCTCCAGGAAAATGATTTGATGCCCAAAACTTGCATTTCGTGTGTGACCCGCAAAGGAAACACTACTAGGTCACAAGTCTGCAAAGTACTTGAACTTTTAGCGAAAACTTATACACTATACTTGAACTATGTGTACTCTCCAATAGTGACGCTGCATGATTACATACTCAAAAGAGAATAAACCTGAAAATATGTCGGTTTTGATAAAATAATAAAATGTTCTGCGACATCAAAACTACATTTTCGTGTGGTTTATGGTCAGTTGGGAGCTTCTGCGCCAAAAAAAAATCACTGTCGTGACAACCGCGAATGCGAAGATTTCTAGAGAGAGAGAGAGATTAGGATACTGAGAAACATAAAGCTTGGACGCTTCTGTAATCATATCTTACTCATCACAGAAAAGCATAACCTAAATTATAATTTGACCAAAAGAACCACAATGAAAAAAAGCAAAGATATTTTTATTTGTTAAATTGACTAATTGAAAAATATAACTTTTTTAAAATTATATTTGATAGTATGAAAGAAATTGTTAACGATATCCTTCTAGCTTCCTCTTCCTCCACACTAAATTTACCGGATCTTACTCTTTATACTTTTTTCATTTCAAGGCGACACGAGATTTGTTTTAATATTTTTTATGGCGACGGTGAGGTCATTCTTGTACAAAGTTGTTTCGATGTTAACCGAGAAAACAAAGAGGATATGAAAACTGGTTCGTCGATGACGCAGGGTAGGTACACCTGCACCCACGCAAGTTGCTGTACGCTAACATCTGTAAACGTATTAGCGTCAGGCCATTGCCCATGAGCGCGAAAATTGATGGCAAATTTGACTAAACAGTTTTTAAAGCGGAATTGGAAGACCGAACGAGGGTCGCCAGGTCATGTGATGGGGTGATTGGGGTCAGCACAGACCTAAATATATGATTACCATTTTTTTGAAGTTCCGCGAAACAGGTTTCTTGGCAGGCGCTTATGACTTTCATGGAGAAAATTGTTTCTGCGATAAACCATAACTCCGGATATAACAGTCGCCATGAAATTATATTAAACATGAACGAATTGATAATACTGGTAATTTGCAAAAGCCATCGTGAAGATATTCAAAAAATATGTGATGATGAGAAGATGAATTTACATTAAAAATTATTTAATCACAAATTAAATATTGGTAGAAATTTTTAAATAATACTGTCAGTGGCATACCACCCAATCAATTAACAAATTTTGGTGCAGGGTAAGTAAAAATGTCTATAATTTCATCTGTAGAAATAATATTATCTTGCAATTAAAAAAGGGTCGATATCACATTTAGAATGTTCTGAATGATTTTTATCAAAGTGATTTCACTGCACATCTAATTTTAAAGACAAAGTTCGCATGCCCCCACACCATCTACAAATAAATCACATTCTAAGCACACCTGGGGTTACAGGTTCAGCCATTTGTGAAGGCTTCGCCATATAATCACACTATACCTGCTTATGCCAATTGTTTCGGTGTTGTGGACTGCTGCAGTGTAACACCAGAGGCCGCCACACCAGAACCGACTGGAAAGTGCACTCGGGTGCTAACACGAAAACACACTGTCAAGGGCATGCAACATGCACTATTTCAATTTTGAAGTGATTTTAGCAAATCCGCCCAATGCACTGCCCACGCTTCTGCACATGTCCACATGAGACTGGAAGTCAACGCATTTGTGGAAATTGCAGCGAAGTTTCCAGGAGTGGCCGATTTATTTTAACCCACCCTTTTATTTTTTGCGGCTTATGAAAGGGTTCGCTTGCAGAACAATTACCGGTTTCTTTGGTCACACCTTTATCACCAAATAGCGTTAACAAATTTGTGTTGGTGTCCTCTACAATGAATATGTCGCTCGACAAGAGAGGATCTACTTGTATAACTTCAATGTATCGCTATACTGTGAAATTTACAATTTTATCGGCTTCATCTTCAATGATAATCTGGCGTTCATTTGTTATTTCATTAATTCCGTGTGTTCTTACTATTTTTTCACCTTTATGTGAAACCATTAAACAGATGAGCTTTTCACTTGATATTTTTAACGTTCTCCATTAAACAGATGAGCTTTTCACTTGATATTTTTAACGTTCTCATCGAATCAAATACAGCTGAAATATTTATACAGCATTTTACTTGAGATATAATACTTAAGGGAAAACTGGCATTTTAAAAAGTATATTAAAGAAATTTATCACTATGTTCTCTGGAAGATGTATTTTGCCAGTAAAAAACGTGTATTCATGAACATGTACACCATCAAGCCTTGTGAGTTGCAACAACCTCAAAGGAACAATTACTAAAAGACACCACCTACACGTCGCCCACCCATAATGCAACAGGGCGACAAGCTCTGTCCATCAGTCTTGTCCACGCCAGTCATCACTCGCGGATAACAATACCGAAGTATCCAAATCTCAGTCATAAACGTACTGCGCATCTCGCCGCACTTGAAATCTCCGAACATCAAACAATGCCCCATCATTTTCACTCAACCATTTAAACCGCAGTTTACACAAGCCGCTGCTCCTATCAACTCTATGGTTGGCTTCAGTCTGTCTGCGGGGATTTTGCTGTTGCTGTCAACCAAAATAGCAGCTCAGTCTACTGTAAACGGATGCAGAGAGCGTGAAATTTGTTGCACCTACCTGTATATGACTGACGCTTTTATGCAGATCTGTTTACAGATATTTAGTTTCACTTTTTTTGTTTACACCACCACCTGCTTTCCCACAATTCATTGATGACTCAGACTTTCTGTAGTCTATGCAAATCTTAATTTGACATTAGCCTGTTGTCGGAGGCCACAAAAAAGGAAACATAAATTGCAGTTGTACCTGATTGATATTTGTGACGAACTCAATATTCATTACAAATTTTGTATAAATACAAACAATTATCTAATGATGTGCTTCCTTTTTCTGATTATGTGTATATGACTTTCGTGAATGCGACTGAAAAGAAAATGTAGCCTGGAAATATTAGTGTTCCTATTTGGAAATGGCCACCATTTTGTTTAAGATGGCAGCCACGAAAGCCACTGAAGACAAGCCGCTTTGTATTTGTATATGGAAAATATTTTGTTTTTGAATTACGACACTTGAAATGTATTATAGATAAACCACGACTGGCTGAACACTACTTCACATATTTATAGCGCTCAATTTTGACTCTTTCACAGTCTACCAGTAGAGCCTTTCATAGCAGCTCTGAAACGCGATGGCAAATGATGGCATATGATTTATAATGTAGAGGTGTAACCTTTCTGATGAAAAATTTTCGTGGACAGCATCTCTTTACTTTTCTCTGCATTTTTCTGCATTTTTCAGCATTTCTCTGTTTTTTAAATATCATTGACGAATAAACGCATCAGGCCACCTAGAGCTGTTAAGTTGCACAATCAATGGTGCCACTCTAGCGTGATGTGTGATGGCATTTTTAAAAAAGCATCTCTTTGCATATATTTTTATTTTATTTTTTTATTATATGTTATCGGAGACTCCATATTCACATACAAAACACTTATTTGAATTAACACGTTTTGACTCTGTGAGCGTATGATCGGTCTAATCATCTATGATCGGTCGGTTGTAAAAACGTAACAACGCATAGGCCTAAGTGGTCCGGATGAGTCATAGTGATGAATGAAGACAACCCATACCGTACCTGGGCCCAAGTTTTATAGCGGCCATCATACAACAACCTTCGCCCGCGAGTACCAGGCCAATTTTAATCCACGCAGGTAGAGCACTATATACGCGTACGTGCCAGGTGTATACGGGTTTAGGGTTAAGGGCAACTTTCTGTGAATTTTCAGCAGAGTGTTTGGAGTAAGGTGGAGGGTTAGGTGGAAAGGTGGTGATGAGGGAGGGTGGCACGCTTGGTTGACCACACTGGACGTGCTTTGTTGAACGGTGACGGCTTCTCCTTTGTCCAATTCAACTCGCCAGCTAATAATTAATTTCCTCCAGGGGTTCCCTCCCGCCACGCACAGGTAATGTGTATGGACATCGGGAAGGCATTGAATTTTTTGGAACCGACAACGCAAACTTGGTTTATAATTGACATCACTTACGTTGCCGCTGCTATAACCCCCAACTCCCCCCCCCCCTTTCATCCCATCCACCTACATATAATCCATCTCGCCTTGTCCTCACATCCTCCCACTTCCGCTGTACTTTGCGGAGCCGTTTTCGCTTTTGGCAAGGGCCCGTGAATGTAAGAGGGTTTTTAGAATACAAACCGTGGGTCCGTTCCCCGTGCGTGGGATTAAACGCGTTTGCGATTTAACACGAATACAACGGTAATTGAAAAAATCTAGCACTCAACGACTCAAACGTAAACAAATTTTCTTACACCCTCGTACCAGATCAAACTTATTACTTTTTCTGCGCCAAAAATATTCAGTGTATACCAATATTCCAATACGCCAGCTCTACACAAATTCAATATGCTAACAATTATTGAAAATGGGCAAACAACAGAACAAATTTCATTTTTTTAAAAATCTATATCGAATGGTACATAATAAAATAGAGTAATTAAAAATCTGAATTGGTTACCAATTAGATCTCGATTTTTTATATTTCACCCATCAATTACAATGTGCTGTATTGCAACTAGTTAGATACTGTTTCCTGTCTCTAAAGTCAGCCTAAAGGGATATTCTTGTTCACACATAAAGTTAAACGTTTCGCACTGCCCTTGCAAATAAATCCCACTCCCAGATCTCCCCATGAATGCTTCAGCAAGTCTATCCAACAAATAAAGTGGGTGTTGATTTACCGTGATGGTGTTCCATGTGGGAGGGAGGGGGGTGTGAGAATAAAGGGGAAGGGAGGAATGGTCATGAGTTTCCCACTTCAAATATGGAGAACCTAAATGTCTCTCACAGTTATTCGATTGTGGTCGGGATACAACTTATCTCGGGTTTAAGCGAACAACATTGTCCCCCCGAGTTTGTCATGCGCAACATTTTAATAGTCACACGTACGTTCAAGCTTGTCTTGCATTTGGCCACCCGAGACCCTGTGTGTTTCAAAATAGCCTGTTGCAGCTGTTGCCTAAGTTGTCATTTTTGCACTCTTGTATAGAATGGACACAATGGTACTGAAAACTTAATTTCTCAACACATTTGGACATCTAGTGTCGACCATGGACGAAATGATTAAAACGACAATTATCATTTTGCGTGATGTTTACCTCATTAATTGCTGCTGAAAAGATTTTAGTTTCCTATGTGGGTCATTGATATTTTTATAGGCGATATGTTCTGAGCTATTGAAACAAGACTCGGTATGCTTCCCCTTAATGTGGTCTCTCACGTTCCTGTGACAGAATTTGGTGTGATTTTCCAAGTGTTGTGCCACTGTTAAGCGAATGGTAATCAGTTAGGGTACACATAGCTTACTCATATGGCACCATTTTTATGTGTGCGAAGATTATATATATTTTTTTACTTTTTTACCGGTCACGGTTTTCCCAAAGTCTGTCTTTGAGACAAGCAGAATTGATTGTCGAAAATCTTTCTGTTGAATATGGGTCAAGGAGATTCTGTTCACTAATTTACAATTTATTGGCGACCAATTACTTCCTTATAGTTCGATTTGTTTGCAGTTGTTAGCAAATGTTAACTTTACCATTGCGATTTGTTATCAATAAGCTTGAGTGACACGTTTTGGGAATTATTTTTATATTCTTAGAATCTCAACAATTGCTTATCCAAAATATTCGTATTTTTCCGATTCTTCGCATTGGTTTTTTTTTCGTGGCGAAACATCTGTAATAATTTAATAAATAAATTTCAATAATAATTTATTTAGTTAAACATTTTGTAACTCTTCTGACAACCACGTTATATACAAGTAGTTCAGCAAATTGGAATACACAGATATCATCGTTTGAAGAATGTTCTCAAAATTGTCATTTTTGTCCTGAGAACCTCTACTCTCTGTGGTCATTGGGTGTGGTCATAGATTGCGTGCTGAAAATAAAAATGTTGACTTGGCCATTGACAAGGTTTTATTCGTTCAATGATCTTCAAGTGTTCGCTTGGAATTAAAGACGTAACCAAATTGCTTGAGAAATGTTTGCAGCAGCGCAGAACCTGGGATTTCTCCCAGAGCTCGCGTTAGCCAAACATCCTTTGATGGAGGAGGGGTGGGTGGGTGGTTGTGCCTCGCCCCTCCCGAGTGTTCTCGACGCTATAAATTACAAGGTGCGCAAGTCTCAAAACTTGTCAGTCTCTCTGGCAGTGCGGTGTGTGTAGACAACGTTATGGCGCAGCTAAGAAGTATAATTATACATGTATAATAATCTGGGAACGCTGGCGAAAGTCGTATATGTGGTTTAGTACATACATCGTATCGTGCACACACGTAAAAAGATAAATATTTACATGTTAGATTTGTGAAACCTCCGTGTTTTCACACCCTACACCGAATAGGAGTACCAGTATGAATGAAATAGTCAATTTTCCCATCATACCGTAGAAACCTCAGGAGGGCTTTGCCCCAAGTAATTATATTCCGTTTTTTCGTTTGAATGCAGATCTAACTGTTACTCGATAAATGAATGCATTTCAGTTTTGCAATGGTAATATTTGGAAAAGCTTCAAATCGCTCTGTGTTGTCCACTTAATGTTTTCGCCACGAAGAAAACCACATATAAGTACTCTGTATAGCAAAACGGTGCATGCCGCGTCATCTCTTTTAATTTTTGCCGAATGAGAAAGCGAGAAACCGATCACAAAATTGATCGGTTGGTCAGCTTCAGTCGATTTTACGCAACATTGTTTAACAAATGGATACTCAGAAAGTGTTGTGGTTGTTGCGGTGAGCAGAGTTATAATTATTTTTATTGTTTTTCTTTATAGGTATTATGGCATCTCGACATCTTCAGAAGAAGCTTTCGAGAACTTGAGGGGCACGCATGCATGGCGGATTCCTGCATATTCTGCGCACTCAAGGTAAAGATTTCATTCTCTTTCTTACCTTTCGCTAATTAAACGGAAGAACAAGAGTCCACCCAATCTTTTTGTATACATAATTAGGTATACCTATGCACGAATCGTCATTGTCTTGCAGGTGCAAAAATAAAACATGAACAATTTTGACGGACATTTTTAATGTCCAAAATGGATAACTTGACTAGTATACAGTATAAAAAGTGGCTTACTCAGGAAAGCATTTGTAAAACAATTATTTAACATAATATATTATATCTAAAGAATGATGATTGTAAATTGAATTTGTATGCATATGGCGAGCTTAGAAGTACGCGGTTGTGCGCGTTTGAGACAGGAATGAACGAGGTCACCATGATTTCAGATGCTGGACAAGCAAGTTCCAATTTGCATTTAATTACTTAACCTGAACGGTGACTTTTCGAATCAAAAAGTGATTCCGTTAGCCTATATACCTGTGCGAACATACAATAAATGTTGAATGCGACAGGTATGCTCACACGTTGCTGGTTATAACGTAACTGTTCTCCAATGAACGTCTTACATCGGAAGCTTGGGGCTGTCATTAGAGACTTCTCGTTTTGCCGCCTAGTTTACACTTTATTTCATGCCAATTAAGTTAGAGTGGTCGTCAATATTGTTAAACCCACTTTGAAACACCTTTTTAAATTTCTGCCTCACATTAACCCGCTTCAACATTTTTTTTTAAATTCCGATTTTTAACTTTAATATATATATATTCTTTTTGTATTCTTTGCAACTTTTTCAATAGTTATCTTTTTTAATTATTCAGTTATTAAACTTTTATTTTCGTTTTTGTTCTAAAAAAAGAAAAAAATTATTTGACATTTTCTTTTTGTAAGAATCGGCTACAGGCCAAATGCAAAAAAAGACAGTCGGCTAAGAAATTAAATTTTGTCGCAAGAACCAATAATTGATTATCCTTCAAATAGTTGGGCATTCACGTTTCACATAAAAAATAAGTAGCTAGTAAATTTAGAAAATAAAATTGTCAATGCCGCCTTTGATCCAGCTATCATTAGATCATAAACGTAGCCCGACAAAATCGATAACATAAAAAATTGCAACGCGACAGACATCCGGCGATTTTCATGTAGAGGTCCTCATCTACCCCATTATTCATATGATATTACTTGGCATAAGGTTGTCGCGTCATAAAAAGTAGGAGACGAGACAAGTCGAACTGCTTCATGAGGCAACCAAATATATACTGTTATGAATATGAATGAGTGTCATCCTGCCTTCATTTAGCGTTTTCTGAATGCGGTTGACATGTCATGCTCTGGTGGTCGAGGACTTCTTGTCCACCAGTTCGGTCCACTACACACAAGGTTGAACGGTTCTTGTAGTTCATCAATTGATCTTGAATCGGCGAACTGAGAATTTCTTTCGCAAATTCTTTTATTTGGTCCGGTTAAACGAACTTGAAAATTCTCAGTGACTTGTTTGACTTTGTGGTAGCTCTTAGACCATGCGTAATTCAAATGTGTTCATCGAAACAAAGACGATTGAAATTTGAGAAAAAATCGCCCAGCTCTTCATAATTTGAGGACACGTAAACCAGACGTTATAGCATTATTGAATCAATAGATTGACGAATCTATTGACCAGACTGAATGACGAATGTATCGACCTTCTGAAATTACAAAAATTGGAAACTTCAACTTCAATTACATTTTTTAATGAACGCATTTTTGAAAAATAATTACAGGTATGACTGAAATGTATCAAGCTCAATGAAGGTCCTCCAAAAGAGACCCATTTAGGTAGTTGGGGATCTCAGGAGGATTCAACAATGAGAGCGACATATTATCGAGTTATTTATACGGTTTCTCGCGAGCATTCGGGCAAATGGCAGTCCAATCATGCAGAAAATAATAATGGTTTCGCTATAGGTTACACATTCTCACTCTGTCAAATGCTGTTAGCTAGCTCACCTACATGGAGACGTACGTCTTATTAGAATTTCTTTCCAGACGATTTCGTAACGTTGATTTGGACGATAAGTTAGGAGCTTGAACCGAAAACTGGAATACCACACACACAGAGTGATTCAAATTAAATTTATTCAATCCTCTGTTCGGGAATACCAAGTGAGATAAAGATAACGTAAGATGGAATTGGATCGTGTCACATCCTATTAGCTTTATGTTAGAAGAGATGAACAGAAATTGGCAGCACACAAACAAACATAGCTGCAATTACAGATGTATTTCTTCAAAATTCATAATACTCTCACCTAGTGTTTTTATTTCTCGTAATGGAAAGATGGCGAAGAATAAAATAATTTATATTTGTAAGCGCGTTTATAAGTTTACGTGTGGGCGCCTACAGAATATTTCATCCTAATTGGATACGTGCCTAAGTGGAACAGCCTGATTAACCAAAAAAGCTACTCGCGCATCAATGACATCACACCTCGCCTATTGATGTTCGAGTCGCTACAGCAAGACAAAATCACCGGCAACATTTTGTAAGCAAATGTTTGTGTTCACACTCATTCAAGCAATAACCCACAAAAAACCACAATGCGGGACGAGCATCGCGGGTCTAGCGTGCAAAAAGTACATATATATATCCATGTTTATGGATTAACCGATGCCGCTCTATTTAGTCTCGGCACGTGTGCACGCATGACCGAACTGTTCGAGTGAAAACCGGGTGGAAGGTGGTGTGGGTGCTGTGGGGGTGTAGTTATTGATGCTGGTGGGGGAGGGGGTCGAGGGGAAGGGGGTGCATGCACGCACAGTTAGCTAATGTAACGGGGGTTGTTTAAAAATTGTATGCTGGATGGGACACGGACTATCGACCATGGAGGGGTCAAGAGTCATGATGCCTGCGCACGTGACTCAGCGTGACGACCAATTAGGAACGAGACGACGCCATTGCCCGTAAACAAACGGTAGTCGTAGCAACGAAGTTGCTTACAAATAATTTTCAGAGTAATGGAAAACTTTCGGGTATTGTAGTTTTGTGCGTGAATGACGAATGATTTATTTTCTGACAATTTATGTGCGCTGTGAATAAAATAAACACGATTTCAAAAGCATTTCAAATATTTATTAAAGTGCAGGCATTTGAAAAAATATTTAAAGTAGGCAAACTTTTCTTGAAATTTTAAAATTTCTGATAGTGATGTAAACGTACTTTGTTATATTGAAACCACACTAGTTGATTGATTGGAGAACTTATGAATGAGAATTACTTTCAAAATTGTGCAGTTGAATTGATATTACTATTACAATTACTATACAAATTACTATTAAAATAATACAACCGTGCATTTTACTAAAAATTGTAATATTTAAATATAAAATCAATGGTGTTTCATGCTATTTCGATTATTTCGATCTGTCTTCATATTTTATGATACATATTTTATCCTACATTTCAAACGCCTTAAAACCAGTGTCAAATGTGTAGGTCCGGCAATTTACAGCTTCTGCCGCAATTATTCGGCAGGTGTTGTATCCGCGTATACGTCTGTTTTAGCGAGCAAGCTTGCGGGCAATTGCTAATATGACGGAAGACGATTTTAAATAACCATAGTCCCCTATACAAGGGTCCCTCTCACTTTACCCCCACCGTCACGTGTTCACTAGGGCCTGACAAATAATGGTTTCCTGTCAGGAGGTAAAATGCGAATATATAGGACAGGAACCAGAAAGGCGGATAGCCAAGGGGTGTCTTGAACTCTGCTTTTACTTGACATAATATCGCCAGCAGGAACCTATCTAACGTTTTTAATAAATGGTGAAATATCCTCTTGATCCCCTAGCTGTTCTTCATTTTCCCAAACAAATTATTTGGCAACAAATATTTAACATATACTGTGATTGTAACTACAATTGAAAAAGTTGATGAACCTGTAGCACAAATTATGATTGCACCATCCAAATTCTGAAGGCAGAAAATCAAGATTATCTAAACGCAATTGTAGGCTAGACCGAGTTTCCGGTTTCGATGAGAGAGGATACAGTAAGCGCAGGTGGGCCTAGGGTATACGGAGGACATAAATCCCCTTCATTCCCCTTCTACCTTCCCCTTACAAAGCGCCAACGAAAAACGGTAAACGCTGATTTCCAGGATTCATGGTTTAAGGATCCGACGAATTAAAAAATATTGGCGGAAATTGCAGAAAAACGCATGAAAAGGTACCTGAATATATATTATGAATACACAGAGCAGAAATTGGCCAAGCAATTGTGTAATCAGTATTCAAATTCTGTTACATAAATTGAGTATTTTCTTATTGAACGTTTAATAAGAGTCAGAGCTGTAGAACAATTAGACGTACGTACCAGCAAAACTCATTAATGAAGGTTTGCCAATAAAACGATAATTGACTTGGTCAAAAGCTTTTCCAAAATCTAATCACTTGAGCGGCTCACTTTTCAATTATATTTGTTATGTCCACAATATATAGTACAATACAATATACAAAAAAATGTTGAAATATTGCACGATTCTTCGTATCAGAGACACTCATTAAACATGACTTGGAAATTTTCAAGTATTTGTTTAACAAAGAGGCTTTCTGATTTCAACCGAATCGACATCGAAGTAATTTTTCTCCCCTTGTTTCCGTCTTGTTTAACAACTTTTCTACCTACGTGACTCCGAGCAGGGTATACCGTGTTCTTGTACGAAGATTTTTCTATTGGATAACGCTTGGTATGACCTATAATCTCAAGTGGCGAGGATAGTTTATGTCGTATTTCCGGACCTACTTGCATGCATGCTGCGGTGATTGCGTAGAGTTCTTCTGATCATGCGGTGAACTGTAAAACCGGTGTCTTTTGTCGTGACGTAGTTGATTTTTTTTTCTTGGTTAGAATGAGGGAGCCAGACGACAACACGCGTGCCGTCCTACCTTTACTTGTCTTCGTGATAATTTCGGCAGGTGTGTCTGGCTGTGTCGTGGTTGGTTCGAGAATAGACGGCGGGCGGCAATTAATTCTAATGTATGACTCATATGAATCAGTTAGTGTTGTCTCCATTTTATAATGACTTCCTCTTTTAATAACGTCGATTTGTGGTTCAAGTATACATACTCACGTTTAGTTAAATGATAGACTATTTCATCCCTTTTTTATAGCTCTTCTTCATACTTTACGAGATATGTTGATATCGTACAATGTTGCCCTAATGTGATGGTCTTTATAAATTTGTGTCATCATCTTAAGGCAGTGGTTACCATTATGCGCATTTTGTTCTTCATATTTTTCGTACTCAATTGTTTCTTCAAAGAATTGCACATTTCGGAATAAGAAGCAACAGTTGAATATGAAAATGATATTTATTACTAAACAAAAATGAATTGCAGGACTACAATTATAACTCGAGAACAAGGAAAAGTTAAACAGGATGTTTAATCACGCTTCTATTATGGTTATGGTGACATATTTAAAACGATATTTAACACAAAAGTATTAGATTGATTGGATTTTTTAATTTGATTTTTAACACATTAGTGATTTTCGCAAGTTACTTATGTGTTAAATATCATTTTAAATATTTTACCATAATTATAATAGAAGCGTGATTAAACATCCTGTTTAACTCGAGTTATAATTGTAGTCCTGCAATTCATTTTTGTTTAGTAATTTCTACCATCGGCTCCTTTCCTTTATGTTTTGATATTTATTGCGTTTGATTGGAAATTGTTGAATTGTTAGGTTTAGATTGATTGGATTTTTAAATTGATTTTTGTTTTTTGCTTGTGTAAATGTTCAGTCTAGGTATTCGAAACGCTCCGCCCAATTGATAATTTATTTTGTTATTTATTATCATTTCTATTCATTTTTCTTCTTTTCGAGGCCAAATCCCATTCCGAGTCGCAACCAACACGCAATTTCGACCTCGATTTTGGCGGACGTTTTTCGTGCGTGCAAAAAAGCTGCGGAAAGCGACAATGTTAACCATAGTGTCTGCACCCATGTGAATTACTATGGACGTTACAAAAAAAAAGTCTTCGGTTCTCAAAATATACGTGCAGAATCGGTGCAATTATTCGCATGCGTGCGTACGATTTCCTTTCGTTTGTTTCAAAGACAAAACTGTGTGACGAGAGATGAACATCGGCGACCACCTGTGCTCGGACCTGAGTCTCCCCCCACACTGGGCTCGTCGTGCCGATGCCCACCCCAGAGCATGCAACCACATCATTTAAATGATTGTAGCGCCAAACGGAGCATTCAGACAAAAAACAATAACAAAAGAAAGCAAGGGCGGTTACAACAATGAACCGGATTCTGAGATTTTAGCACTTCTATTTTCTCGGCCAGGCTTAATTTAGAACAAATCCTTGACGCACACATCGCTTTGCGAAAATATCAGGATCAAGTTCCTACTTACAAATCTCATTAATTTCAGTAATGTTTAATTATAATTGGCGCTGTATATTCTTTTCTCTGTGTTGAATTTGATTTTTTTAAATAATATTTAAAAGTAAAGAACATTTGTGTGACACATTATATTGGCGAGTATTTCACAGCAGTTGTAGTGCTTTTTATCTGAAGCGCTGTCTTCATATTGACGATCGTGACGACTGTATAATTTTCTTTGCTAAGATGCACGGCGATTTTATAGATAACTTAAAATCCAGTTGGCCGACATTTCAGTTGAACGCGTTTCTGGTGCATGCACGGTGGCACGTAGACTCGATGTTGGTGGCTAGATTCCATCAAAGAGCGTCGACTTGGATTACGTGTTCCGTTTCGGTGACAAGCTTCCCCCCACCGCCACACACACGTACACGCGCTGTGGTCGTTACGACAGTTTATCTGATGCCCTTTTCTTTTATCGTTTAGTCCTTTTCATAGAATTTTCCATAATACTTGAATACAGGAAAGTTGAATTGAAGTTAGACAATAGCAACGTTTGTTTCTCGCTCTGTGTCTTTCTAACTGCCGGGGCAGCTGCCCAATTGATTTAGATGTGCTGTTATCTCACATGTGACCCGATGCTATTTACTATGATTTTTTACGATGTCCGATTTTAACCATATTTTAGAAATATAATTTTTAAATATTGTGTTAAATGATTTGAATTTTCGGCGAAAGAATTGATTTATTGTTGGATCTGTGAGGAGTTTGTCCAGGGCGCGATAGTTTTAGGGTTTATGGCTATCTACCATGGTCGGGTAGGTTAAACGACCAAGTTGTAATCGACATACAATCATAGTGACACTGTTACCGTTTTGGGTCTCTGTTCTTATTTTTCCAAAAAGCTGGCACCGGACACTTTTGGTTGCGCTTGCACAAAAGACGATGAATGCGCCAACTGCTGGTTTTACAATCGACAGGAAATGCTAAATTTGCTGCGAAATCGTAGCTTAAAAAGGTTTCACGACCCGTATGGTCTCGTCCTGTTCATGTGTGGCTGTCGGACATGGTGGGTGTATATTTGAACGATGCGATCGCATCAAACATGGGGTAACTACGCCGATAATAAAAGATCCTAGCAGAATTTAGAAGAAACACTTGCGGACCAAAGATTTAAATTTGCTGTCTTTTTGCTATCGTAATATTATGAGTAAGTCTCACAACCCGATGGTGATTGTGCACTCTTTTAGATGATTTTCTGGATGGCATTATTAATTAATGATCTCTCGACAATTCACAATGTATTGCGGATGATAGCTAGGGAAATGTCAAACCGTGGCTTTGGTTTTCATAGATTTGTAACATCAATTTCCTTTCCCCTGACATGTTGCAAAAGACGAAAGATCGTTTACCTTTTTGTCTTGCGTGCCCGCAAGTTGAATTGCAGCGTCACAATATATACGAGCCTATTTACAAGCGAAATCACCTCGTGGGATGAATCATTAATGGGCAGACCCAAATGATAAAAGCGTATACTTAAGTTGGCATAATTTGGCCGATGTCGATATACCGTATCGGTCATTTTAATCACTACCGCAAGGTCAATGCTCTTCACTACTCTTCCACTTCTCAAATAATATTTCACACAATTAGTTTTGTGAAATATTACCGTCAGTCGGCTTTTAAACACAGATTGAAACGACGGTGTATGTTGTTGGCAGTAGGCCCAAAACCGCGCATGAGCACCAAGAGAAAGTTCCCAGGCGTGTTTAGGGAAAATGTATCATGGAAAATATGGGTTAGAAGATAACAATAGCAGGCAGAAGCTATGGGAAAACCTTATTATGGACGGGGGAGAGCCTCTTTGCGTCGTTGCATGTTTCAAATCTTGAACAACCAAAAAGGCAAAAGGCTGATGGGAATTTAAATTATGTCAGAATTTTTCAACGAATTTTTGAAATTCGATGTGGTGGTGTGTGTGTCCAATTTAGCGTCCTAATCGAAACGTTTCTGGTCTCAACTTCAATTTTCCAATAGCTCTTTTAAAAACAATAACTTGTGCATTGGATGGCAACTCAGATTTTGCTGATTTATTTTGCTGGTTGTGGGAAAGTTAGTACACTTGTTTTACCGAAAACATACATATTTAATTATTTAAGTTATATAATAGCATTACGAAGAACAAGGTACGATAACACCTGTCATGATAAATTTGTAATTGCATATAGTTTTTATGCAATCCGATTTATTATCTATTTTATTTTTAATTTCGATTATGAAACTAATTACCGTATGTTTCCGGTAGGTTGATTCTGTCATTTTTCCCCTCAAGACATGATTCACTCTGTATAACTCAACTTTTACGAAGGGGAAAATAAGTTTAGTAGCGAACTTAACTTTGGTATTTCATTAGTTCTCGAGAATTTGGTAAAAATCTGTGCAGCTGGATTAGCCGTGAAGCAATAATTTAGCATCCGTTCGCCGTCTACAGAAGATACATGCGCAAAAACGTGACTCGTCCCCAATGAGATTATCTTTAGTCGACCACGCAAAGTGTGAAAGTCTCGCTTTCATTTGTATTTTCGAGGTCTTTCGAGACCAGGTGCTGCCCCAAAATTATTTCTCACCCATCTCTGGTCACTTCGAAACGAAGCACCTGTTGGTAAATCTAGAAAGTGGACTTCACTTCTGTTCCCGAAGAACTTCCAAAATGAGCTTGACATGGAAACGGAGTTTACGATCTACCGCACGATATACATTTAGCTGATGGCTGCAACCTAATCGACATTGATTGGAATGGCATGTCCGAAACGGAAACGAAGGTGTGTGCTTCTTTCTACGAAGCGTTGGCTCATGCTACATATATGGTCTTCTTTATTACCTGTCAAGGATCCCAAAAGGAGAAACGCGCTGGGAAAATTGATGACAGCCCGATAGAGGGCGTGCGGCATGTGGGTGGTAACCAAAGAGTTGTAAAAGTAGAATCGATTCCAATGGGGTAATATAAGATGTCCACCAATCGCCTGCCAGCTGAGTTGCAATTGACCCTTGGTCTCGCCGAAAGAGTCGTTGCCCAACCAGAAAATACAAATAAAGGGAAATGTATTTTGCAGATGTTGCTGATGTTGTGACCTACGGATATGCACATTCCGTTTGTCCTCTACTCTTGAATTCTTTGGTGGCATCGCGAGCACACGGAGGCAGATACCTAGTCTCTGAGATATTTGTTAAGGAGGACCACCAGCGTGTTCGCCCTAAACCCCCCTCCCCCAGGAGGCGACCTGGTAATTTTGTCTAGACCGGGTTTAGTATAAGCTACCTAGGTAGGGATCTTTAACGTGTACCTGAAATCGTACAGGCGCGGGTCCCACTGTTTTTACTTCCATTCCGAAGGAAGGCGTGCGTATGAATTTCTGTCGCCCAAAAAAATTCCGAGGATCTCGGTCAGGAATCGAACCCGCGATGCGACCCGCGAACGCATGCTCGACACGCTAACTATTATGCTACACGAGACCCCCTCAGTATCTCTCGTGGGCTGCCTAGTCGACCACCGTTTATCAATTCGAGTACACAAATTTTTTTTCTTTTCTTAAATGGCGCTATTATCTCGCTTGAGTCACGGAATCACGATTCCTTTCCAACCGTCTTATATGCGCAGATATAGATAGCCGGTCCATATGATATTTTCGCGAGTGCTTGCAGGTGGTATTTCGAACTGTAGTTGCGTTTTACAATTTCTTCAACGAAACACAATGCACTTTCTTTAGTTTTGGATATTGTCCTTTCGGGTAGATCAGATTTTATAGAGCAGCTTTCGAATTGAGAACGCTTTTGGCGTCGTTGATGCGTAAGAAAGCAAAGCCTATCCCAAAAAGCGCACGAATGTGCAAACACGCAAGAGTACCACAAGCTGAGCTTTCTATTCCCGAATCGCAAGCTCGATTCCGACCGCCATCTTCGGAATTTTTCGAGCGAGATAGGTTCCAACGCACGCCTTCTTCCGGAATGGAGGTAAATCGTGGCCAATGCCTGTACGTTATCGTTACATGTTAAAAATTCCTACCTAGATCATCACATCAAGATTTGACAAAATTACCAAGTCGCAACCAATGTGGGCTCTGGTCGAGGATAGAAAGCTGGTAAGGCTCCTCAGCAAACATTTTTTTTGCAAACAGTGCCACAGAAACGAAACACAAATTTCAATTTTAATTTATTTTTCTCAAAGCTCATTTTTTAAATTGATTCCGCTACACTCTCGTCGTAAAACGGAAGATTTGTGTAAGATTATTTTTAAATCATGTCAACACAACAGTAATTCTTGTCTACTCTTTGTCATGATAAATTTAGACGCGATTGACATCGCATCGCAATAGTGGACTGGTCGAATCAAGAAGCACTGAGCGTGGTATCACGTCGATACATTGAGTAATGGGATTGTGTGGAAAAGTCAAAATCTCCGTCGCAAAACAGCAAGGTGCCGCCGCCATTGTTGTCTAACCACCTGAAGAGGTTGCTGAACCGCGCAGTCAGGCAGTATATACGCAGCCTGCAAAAGGCACGGCGACATTTACGTTGTAGCATAGAACGGAGAGGCCATTGCCCACCTTTTTCCCGATTCCTGTTTTCATTAGCATAAGCAGTGCGAAAGATGAAACCGACTGCGGCGCAGGTGAAACTATAGAATAGGAGGAGGAGGAAGAGGAGGAGCGGGAAAATGGGCGGAGACGATGAATTGGCGCCATCTAATGCGCAGGAAGAAACCTTTGACTGCCCGAGGAATTGGTTGCAACGGTGCAGACCATAGGAAAATTGGAAGACATTTCCCCCCCCCTCCAAATTAGTTAGTTCAATTTTTAAGCTACTTTATCGAATATATTCGAGTATTGAATTGAAATTATACACCTTAAATTCGATCAGTTTTACAAAAATATGCTCAAACCATGAAATTTTAGTGATTCAATGAATATTTTGAAAGATACTCATATTTGCAAATTGGATACTTGAAATGATTTTTATGTAGTCAGCATTTTGTAGTTTTTCTGGCATATAATTTGTACGAGTTTACGTCAAATTGTTCCTTGACGTAATAACTGTCAGCATGTCTATGTAACAAATCACATGTGCAATAAAGCACCAAAATATTTTATTGTATTACCGTGACGGTTACAACATGACAACCGAGCAAATATTTCATTCACATTGGCCATAAAGGATCTTATTTGTATCACACAAATTTGCGAATAAGGAAAAACTGTGCACCATATACACAGTCGAACGCCTTCCTTTCATTCAGTTTTCGCGACAAGCAAGCCATGGACGCTATAACACGACTTCGGAACACAAATTTTTGATCTCAATCAAGAAGCTATTGTCGAACTTTATATCCCTGTGTTTCAGTTTTTTTAGCCGCTCTTAGACCCAGCTAAACTTGCCCTCGGCCATTGTCCACCCATCGGCATTGTTTATGAGCTTCTTTATTTAATTTTTTTCTGGTTTTGTTTTGCCGACGTCGTTGAACAATGTCTCCTACTATGGATGGGTTCAGCGTCGCCCGTCTTCACTTCAATGTCAGCAACACCAAATACGTTTGACCTGTGACAATCTCGCTTGCATGCATTCAATTTTTCCCCCGTGACTGATTGTCTCCCGACCCTCATGTTTATGGATGATGCGCATGTGCAGAGGAGCAGCGATGCTTTTGACACTAGCATTTTTTAACTCCAAATGCGATTGACGAGAATACAGCTTTTCTATTCATGCATTCTAGATTCGAAGGGACGTGTTAATGAAGTTAAAATAAACGTTTTCCAAACAGACCAACATAGACAAAATAATCGAAATGTTAAAATAATTTGTAATTGTGCCGAAAGCAAATGCAACCGAGAGTTACTCGTACAATTTCTGTTAAATTTTATTCAAACGAACTTTTAGGCGTTAACCAAACTTGACATTTAACAGAATGACAAGTATAAAGTGGATAGCAATTCCTGAAATATTGCGAACACTAATGGAACAACTTTCCAGCTAGTACGTCATGGCTTATATCGCTTTCTCTGCGGGCGTTGTGGTTTTTTGGATGGCGTGGAATAAGCTCGACCAGCGGACAATTGTTGCAACAATTAGAAAGCGGCGCACTCGATTTCACGCATGTGTTAATGCTGGCGGCGGTCATTTTAAACATCTTCTGAAATAGCCATTATTTTGGTAAATATGTTCGCGTCATATGTACCAAATTTCATATTAGTCGGGCTATTTTTGGCCGACTTCTTAAAAATAATAAAACGGGTCCACAGTATCAGGTTCACCCTGTATATTTACAGTATAGTCGTATAAATACTGTATGTAGCGCACTGTTTGCAAAACTCAATAAACGTGAACAAGACTTGAATAAATTGCAATGGGCTGTAAAACTTGTTGTCCTTGTTGTTGGTTTTGAGCAACTCTGACTTGGCCTTCATCTTAAGCACATTTCATTCTCACATAATTTAGCAAGGTATGATTCGATTTGGAGATTGCGACTTGTCATTACATATGTAAACGATAAATTTCAATCGTTTCTGAATAACGAAAAGTTCTAAAAGCATGCTGAGATAAACGTGACCTAAATAAAAATATTACAAATTAATTCCAATAAAAAGAAATCAGTCATAATAATAGCCGATAGGAGGACACTTTAATCCGTCAGGTATTTGACTTCATTTAACCGTTTGCTTCAATTTATTTCTATTTTCAGGAACTTTTCAATCAGTTTCAGTACAGTCATGAATCAGCTTTGCCGCCAGATGCTTTACGACGGGCTCTAGCCGAAACGTTCGCCAACCAGCAACGCTTTCAGTTGGGTTTCATGGATGATGCTGCTGAATGCTTTGTAAGTTCTAATTGTAAATTTCAATCTGCATTAATGCGACCAAAGTTAATATGACAAGGCTGGTCGTCAATCATAATCAAGTTTAATCAATTGCAATTTTTTTTAAAATCTTATTGACACATGAATCTACATAAACTAAGGCTTGTCAAGTATGCATAAAATGTTTGGGTATTATTATGTTATTCAAATTATTTTAATATTGATACTTATCTCTGTAGGCTTTAAAAGTAAAAATCGCGTTCATTTAAAGGAGATACAATAATTGCATGTTATTTTACTGTTAGGAAAAAGTATTAAAAAAAATGATCAGAGGTCACATAAAATTTCATTGTTTTCAAATAATTAGAATGATTTTCAACAATCATTGGGTTTTTTTTGTGCAGGAAAACATCTTGCTGCGAATCCATTTCCATGTCGCCAACAGTGAATCGGAGGACATGTGCAACGCCATGCACTGCATCTCGCATCAGAAGTTCGCCATGACACTGGTCGAGCAACGCGTGTGTCACTCGTGTGGCGCCACCTCTGAACCGCTTCCATTCACTCAAATGGTTCACTACATATCGTCGTCCGCTCTATGGTATGATTTTCATTAATATCTCTAACCCATTACATGACATTCTAAAGTAGTATGAACTTGCATCAGTAATTGTTTTGGTTCCAGATTTATTCAAATGTGACACGTTGTACTGACATATTAATTTTTATTCTGCTTGTGCAGTGCCCAATCAAAGATGAATTTTGATAACGGTAACAGTTCGGAGCGCTTCGGTCAGCTATTGAGGAAAGCATGTGGAATTGGAGAAATTCGAGATTGTCCGGTGAGTGCAAGATATAAAAAATATTGTAATGAATGTTGTTTTGTCCAACATTTAACACTTAATTTTTAATCAAAATTGAAAAGCGTCAAAATGGGAAAGTGCGCATGGTCTCGCCCAACTCATATTAGCGATACATCAAAATTAATAAATCCATAATTGTGTATTGATTATAGAGCACTTGTGGGGCCAAAATTCAAATACACCGAACCCTGATGAACCATCCGGAAATAATCAGCATCGGCATTGTTTGGGATTCGGAACGACCAACGTTGGACCACATCATGAACGTCTTTCAGACTGTTGGAACAACAATTAGGCTCCAAGATGTAAGACATAAATTCAATGTATTGTACATGCATTGTCGGTATTGGTTGGTGACTTGAGTACCTATTTTCTAACGCCATACTGTGTTGCTTATTAAGGTGTTTCACTCGGTGGTGGATGGTCAATGGGCCAACTCGGCCGCTCACCAACTGGTCGGAGTGGTAACTTACTACGGAAAACATTATTCGACGTTCTTCTTTCACACCAAGCTGCGAGTTTGGATCTACTTCGATGATGCCACTGTCCGCGAGGTGAGAAACGCGCCCACTTCTCTAAATATCCAGCAGAACCACGTCTATTTGCAATCAACTATGTAGATATCGTTAAGCCAATTTCAAACAATTTGGTGAAATGAATACGATAAACGTCAATCAGATCATCAATAGCGATTGTCGAAATGCAGTAATAACCCCGATTTTGCTTCGAATTCAGATTGGACCTCACTGGGAGCAAGTGGTGGAAAAATGCAGGCGCGGCCATTTCCAGCCTTTGCTCCTGTTGTACGCCAATCCATGCGGAACACCGGTCACCACCGAATACGCACCTAAGACAGTTACCTATGCGTCCGGACATTGTCGCAGCAAGCTCATTGGTACGCATTCTGAACACTTTTTGTCAACAATGAATTAGAAAAACTAAGTATAAAATGTCTATGTCATGAGAATATTCACCAAAATCTGTATGGTAAAACATGTAACTATTTAAACAATATTAAATGATTAACAAAGTAATTAAATATTCAAAATTATATTTGGACACTGATGAAAACGATTTGGTTTCGTCGGTAAATATTTTGTTGACATATTGAAATATTTTACAAAATTTAAAATATTTATATATAACAAAATTAAATATTTTAAAAAAGTTTACAAAATGCAAAATAAAATGTTTAAAAACACATTAATAAAACTAAATTTGGATCTCATTCGTCGTTCCTGCAGGTCACATGTACCATCCCCTAGACAAAGGGATGAACGGAGTGCACCGCCGAGCAGCGACACCCAACCCGGAAGTGCGCCGTGATCTGGCCACCGAGCTCAGTCCGCGCCGAGCAGTCACGCCAAACGCTGAGCTCCACCACAACGAGCTGCAGCAGCAGATTCAGCACGGTGCTAGCCGGCCATTTGCCACCACCAACGCAGGCTACATCAGCAAGCGGCACCCTTCGGACAGCGATGCCGGCTACAGTTCGTCCGACCGCCACCCCACACTCTCCGGCGGCACGTATCGCGAGTCCATCCGTCGCTCGACCACGGGCGGTGACCCAGTCGCCCCAATCGGCAATGACGTTGATGCTCACAACTATTACAACGCCACGCACGGACATCAGACAGCCCATCCAACAACATATCCGGCATCCGGCTTTCAACAGCAGCAGCAGGCCATTTACGGCACCAAAATGAACGGCGGGCCACCTCTGAGGGCGGCCGGGTACTTCAACAACTGCGACGTGCCCGGCAACGGTTATAGCACGAACGGATCCGGCACATCTCCGGCACTGGGACTGCCTCCAACACCACCGACACCGGATAAGGAATCGGCAGCGATCACCGAGAACATCTACATCTCGCGCCGCGCGGTGGAGAGTGTGCTCAACTATCAGAAGGTGCAGCGTCACCAGAACCGGCATGCTGGAGGTGCCGGATCGGGCGCCGCCGGCAACCGGAACAGTAACAGCAGTCTGGAATCATTCGAGAACGCACTTCGTAACCGATCAATGCAGTACAACGGCTACTACGACAATGGCAGCGGACGTCAGGAGTCAAGCCAACAGCAGCTGCAGCCCACCCAACAGCAAATGCCGGATACTGTTGCTCCAGCGCCGCCCAGCAACGTGCCGCGCTGTCGTGACTCCGGCAATTGGAGCGGCGATCGCAACAGTGCCAGTTCCACCAGTAGTGCTTCCATGGAAAATCCCTACTACGTCATGGTCGGAAATAAAAGGTAAACAATTATTTCTATTTCGAATAATCGATTGTGTTTGTTTGACTTATTTATTATTTCCTTTGGGATTTGGAAAACATTTAATAATTTCACGGACTTTTCATGAGCACAAGTATACAGTGTTTTATGTATAAATCGAATTTTACTTGCACTTTATTTTGAAGTTGTGTTTTCCAGAGCTGCTTGGTTTTGACGAAATAGAAAAAGTGGTAGCAATAGTGTTTGATCATTTTGGCATTATTAATCATTTGTTATTTATTTTATTATTTTAATTCACAGATCAGCAGTGCCGTCGCAGGGTTACCACTATTTGTCAAACAAGCCACAAAGTGAGGGTAACGCCTACCGGCCGGGCTACGACGCTGGTTACGATTCGTTCTCGTTGTCATCCAACGATAGCTTTCCGCACGGTGGTCATCCAAAACACAATCAACTGTTGGCACAGATTCCTGAAAATGTATTGGACCAAAGTCTGCGACGAGCCATGTATAAAGGTAATTGAAGCTTCTAAATATGTAAATATTTAAATTTCAAATGTGTGCATACAGTCAGCTATACAGACAAAGAAAGTGTCTAAAAAATTCGAATTGTAGTTGTCTAATCCTAATTTTGCTCCACGCAGGTGATTCGCCGGATGAATGTCAGACGCTCTGCTATGAAGCCGACAGCTTCTTGGAAAAATCTATCGAAAAGGAGCAATTTGGTGATCTGGATGGAGCCATTTCGCTCTGCAATGGTGCAGCAGGTAATAATTATCATTTTTTCTTTTCTTTACCTTATTTTGTTATTCTTCAAATTGGGGTTTCATGGTGTTACCAAAAAGTAAATGAAAATGATTTTAAACTCACATAAGCAATATGCCAGAGGCTGACCTACTTGATCATTTATTATCCACAGCCAAAGCACGAGCAGCAATGGACGCTCCCTACAGCAACCCTCAGATTTTAGCATTCGCAAAGATGAAACATAGTTCATGTGTGATGCGCTCCCGTTCACTGCACCGTCGCATCCTCGCTCGACAAGACTCCATCAACTCTCACGGTTCATCTACCGGCACTGAGACCGACTCGCCACGCAAGGGAACAGACGCAGACGGCGCAGATGCCACATTCGGCCACCACCACAGTCGGCAGTCAAGTCGTGATAGCACTCGCAGTCGCAACGGACATCACAGCCGCCAGAGCAGTCGAGACGGTGGCAATGGCAGTCATAGTCGGCAGGGCAGCCGTGACGGTGGCAGCCACAGCAGGCAGAGCAGCCAGGACGCATCTGAGAAGAAACGTATTGAGCTGTATGGCACGCTACCCAAAAAGGGTGGCAAGAAGAAAGTGCAAGACAAAGCACGAACAGGCTCCATTCGTCTTGAAGATGAAGCTGCTCTGCATAGACTTCTCCTTGGCACTGATACACTTGATGCGTCATACACATCCAGTTCCAAACCTGAAGTATCTTACCAAAACGGACACCACATCCCAGCCACTCAATTGGGTGCCGAATTATTGAAGGTGCAAAGGGTGAATGAGTACATTTTACAGAAGCAGCAAGACCGTGCACTGCAGCAACAGATGGCATCATCCACAGATTACAGTGATTATTCCAGTGAATGGGAACACACTCGAAAACCGGCTACACTGCATCGAACCAACTCGATACCACCAAACTTCCACCATCAGGTGCCAGAGCTATCCAACAGCCAGAGTTTCACAGATTTAACCTCGGCTACTGAATCATGCAGAAACAAGGATGACGCCAACAAATCCAATGTGATAAACAATGCCAAACTTGGCAAGAAACAGCACAAGATTCGCCGGAAGTTGTTGATGGGTGGTCTGATCCGACGAAAGAATAGGAGCATGCCTGACCTTCGTGAAGGTCAGAATTCGAATGGTTTGCCTCAGGGATCACAGCAGACGAACAGCCTCTCACTAGAGGAGCCAGACGAAACTAATGCTGCCTACCAGAACATGTATAACGACGTGGTTAACCGCAGGCTCTACTCATCTCACAGCAAGATTCCTCCCCCACCACCTGTTAGAACAACATCACAACTGACTACGAGGTCTTTGTCACAAGGCAATCTCACAACTGTTCCAGGCCAATCATTAGGGGATATTGAAAGTATTAGCCCCTGTCCTCCACTTCAGCCAAGATTGGTGCAACCATCAATAAACAAATCTAATGCCACTCTTGTTGCCACCAAACATCAATCAAATCACATTCAATATCCAATGATGATATCGCCAACATTGCCAACAAATAGCATGAATCGGGTAACAATTCAGGCTGATGTCCATCATGAAAGGACACCCAGTGACAATGTCCGACCAGTGTGTTTAGCATCTCGGCAGCCAGTCTCCAATGCCGTATTTGGCGAAATTGATGTACGCCCTCAAAGGAACATGAGCATGTCTCCAACACAGCAATTGATGCAATCAGACTCGAGACAGCAAAATGTATTCCCTTATGGTCAAGTTTCCCATCAAAATGGATTACCTCAATCAGAAGTAACAAGAATGGCAAAAGACAATGCCAATGATGTGATAAAAGGTGGTGATGGGCGAACTCAGCCTGCACAGGGTGGATTGTTAGCTGAGCTGCAGGCAAAGAGAAAGCAACTGCTGGAGAGTGCTGGGGCTAGATTGGAAAAAGACTTAGTAGGACAGTCTCCTAAATCCCAAAACACAACAAGTGACAGTTGGCTTCAAGAGCTTCAAGCCAAGCAACAGCTGCTCAAGAGCAAGAAAGGAACAAATACTGATCCAACTACTAGCAGAAGTGATGCTGATCCCCATGGTGAGAATCAATATTGATTTTACTACTTATAAAAAGTATTTTAAATTGGATATATATTTTTTTTATATCAACATAAAATAAGTATGGATCTTTCCCAGTTTTATTTAATGTGGGTATGGGCATTATAATAAGAAATATTCTTCATTTTTGTATTTTCAGGTGCCACAAATGGTTTTGCAAGACCTGTCTCAATTTCTCAACAACGTGATTTACCTCCAAAGGTAGGAACTTGTCATAAATTGGACATATTTTGTTAGTTTTGTCATGTTTTAATTTATGATAATAGTTTTATATTTAAAATTAAGCCAAAATGTAAAACTTAATATTTTATATTTTAATTCCAGATCAATCCGCATCAATTGGCAGACAATGCTGATAGATTTTCTGAAAAGAATCCCTCTGTTTCCAACATCACATCAGCACCATGCCAAGCCACCGAACTTGGAGAATACAAGCCAAAATCTGTGCGTGACTTGGCCAGCAAGTTTGAGAAACACACCATCACCCCAGTCACGCCACCTCCTCAAATCATACAACAATTATCACCACCAATACAACAACATCCACTGCAGTCCACCATTAAGAAAGATGTTCCATTAAGGCAACCAGTGAGTGATGCTCAACAAGCATCAAAGCCACTTACCCCTCCTCAGTGGCATACAGGCAATAGCCACCTAAATGGCGGGGCACAGGACGAAGTGGACGGTAGGTTACTGGTCCACACATTGGACCTCCACCACCATGATGGGCACCGTTCTGATTTAGCAAAGGATCCAGCTAGTCGAATGGGACTTGCTAATCCCATTCATCAGGTTAATAGAGTCTATGATTACCGACCAGGCTTCATTGAAACTGCACCTCAGTTTAATGAGGTCAAGAACAATGACTACAACATGCAGAAAGGAACTACAGTGGTGAAGAATCCACTACATATGAGCATACCTGGACAACCACAAAATGGAAGTCATGGACCAATGTCACCTGGGGTTGACCGATCCGACATGTATCACAATGAAAAAGGTGCTAGCAACCTGGACGTACAGCATTCCCAAATTCAGAGGGCCCAACAACAACAGTACAATAACCACATACACAACCAGCATACAAACTATTTGAACTGTGGTTTACCCATGAAACAGCAGGATGCTGTGCACCAATATAGCGAATTAGACTATAATAATCAGAATGCAAAAAATGGGTGGCATCAGCAAAACTCTCACAACATGCAGAATTCTAATGCTGCATCCCATAATGTTGGGGGGATCAGTGTACCATCCATGAGGAAGATATCTGACACAGGCCTCCCCGAGGGGCATCGCATTCCAGAACACCTGTCACGGTCACATGCAGTTCAAAATGGCATGTTGGCGATGTCTAAGCCATTGAATTCTGATGCTCCAAAACACGTGCCACCCAGTTACCAAAACGCTCTGTCAATGAGCACCATGCAATGGTCACAGAATTCAGCTAGTGCACCAGCATCAAGTGTTCCCACCACAGCATTATCAGTAACAAAATCTGCCCTAGGCACCTCTGCGATTGGAAATCATGGGTCACTGCGACGCAACCACTCAGTGTGCCTACCAGTCACCACCAGTAATAAAGAGGTAATGCTGCAATCCACTGGCCAACCAATTGATAATGAATTCAAGAAAAAGAAGGGTAAGAAGAGCGTGACATTCTCTGATCAGATAGCTCTGGTGGCCAGTGCGGATGATGATGTCATGCTTCCACATCCGCTACTGGAAAAGGTGCTGAATCGAACTTCCATCATGTCCAAGCCGCAGCAACCACAACCCAGGCCAGCGTCGACGATTCAGGTGCCGGTCTTCAATGAGGCGTCCTATGAGCACATGACGAACTGTAATACCATCACCAATGGCATGACCAGTCAGGGAGCTAGTGGGCAGTACAAGTATGAACACATGCAGCCACTACCGGCCACTTCAGTTGCCGCCCAAATGTCCAATTACAATGGCGGCTACTCCATTCAAAGTGGTCACCAGAATGGGAACATTCAAAATGGCAGTCAGCACAATGGATTCGATCATCACTACGTTCAGGATGCTCAGCCCAAGCCGGCGACAGTTCCGAGTACGACGGGAGGAAAAGTTCCTTGTCATTTGTGCAGAAAGAAGACTGTCGTTCCCCCGGTTGTGTATTGTCAGGACTGTGATTTTTATATGTCACGTTTCAAACCCAGATAACCAGTTTTGACAGTGTTGAAACTTTTTTAGAGTTTCGTTTTTAACGAATATCATATTTCTTTAAACAAAGTGAATTGTACTGTCTAAGTGGTCAGTTTTAAATGACCTATTGCCTTTTATACATAATTAACAGGTCATTGAGATGTGCATGTCACTATTGCTAACCATTTTCGGGGAAATTACAGTGCCTAAACCTGTTTGCTAGCCATCATTGCATACTTTAAAGCAATTGCTGTTTTTCTGCAGAATATTGTAGATAAAAATGTATTTGATATTTAATTTTGTAATGTGTGCCAATCTAACTACATTTCAGAAGCATAAACTGGTTATTATCTGTAAAATCAATTCATAGCTGCTTACAACGAAATGCTAATGCGCTCTTAACAACATCTTTATTGTTATGTTTAGTTATATTTGCAATGAATGTTAATTTTTCAATGATATATAACATATGTTGTAGCTACATGATGTTACTTGTTTGATACTAATAAGTAAATTACAAATTATCAAGTGAGAATCCAAAAAGTTCGTCCAGCAGTAGTACATAAGCGCATGTCATAATTGTATTGGCCAGTTCGACTTGCAATTTTCTTATCAAGTAATCGTTGATAACAAAAATTACTTATGTTTAAAATTGCCGAACATTCGAAACAAATATCTATAAATTTTAATGATTACAAGCATTTGATGTACTAACGTGTATGTGGTTGCCGGATTTATAAAAGATTGATATTTTAACAACTGTATATATTTTCAAAATATAGTTTGTACAATTAGTATTAACAAGCCAAAATGATCTCAATTTCAAAAAATTATCTTAAAAAGATACAAAGTAGGCCCTTCGAGCTGAAAGCTGATTATGGATTATGTTTATATTTGTTATGTTTTAAAGTTTTTGTTTGCGGTTTAACATGGTTTGTGACGTGCAAAGGAAACATGTCACCACAGAGTGCAATTTTTCATTCAAAAGAAAATCATTCATGACAGGATTTGTAAATAGTTTTAAAAGTTACAAAATCATAATTCGTAAATGTACATTTAAAAAAATATATATTATTTGGTTGTGATTACAAATTACTTAACTTCATAAATTGTACATTTTGTCATGGTCACATCTGTAATATTTTATCTCCCATAAAAATTTCATTGTGCTTCTTAAATGCAAAATCTCGCATATAAAAATAAATCATTAATCATTTTTGTAAGTACACTTTCTGTAAAGTTTGTAAATAATTTTATAGGTTTTCAATGTGCCTTGTGTATAATTTACATGCAAAGTGTCTTGGTGAGAATGTTCAGAATAAATTGTTCAAATATAATTTTCAACATAAGAAATTGTGTCTTGTCAAACCTTGTTTGTCGCATCACCGAAATATTCCTAGATTATACTTTTGAATATCTATTTTAAATAGCAATCAGTCGATGGCGATGTCGGGTAATCGATACAACATGTCAGGTAATCGAAATCATTGAGTGCTTCTTTGTGAAACAGCTTACCCTAAGGAGTACCAACACCGAAACGCCTCAACTTCCCCAATTGCAATTACAGCACAATTATCAAGATATCTTAGTTCCACGACAGTCAGATTTCGCGCCTTGTTTCTGCTCTGTGTGATTGCCTATGTTAAAGGGGCAGCACTAGTCACATGTCGTGCCTTTTGTTCGTGATTGGTCTTCTCTTCCGTTTCAATTTTATGACATTTTTGCAATACCACTGCAATTTAAACGAATTGTAAAATACCGGAAACCCGAAAGAAGGCCACGCACGAATATAATTATACAGATTTTGGGCCAAAATATGTACCAACAAGAACCTATTGGCAAAGGAAGCAACCCACAACACAATAAATAACTAGTTAGTCAATTTCAATTTTCCCGGGTCGCATCCACGTGCGTGCTCAACCCTTTTCCCTCAATGGGGATTCCCCTTGACGCGATATTCCCCTCGCACTAATGAGGTGAGGAGGGGGGAGCCGGTACCTTTTCCACCCAGGTTGAGGAACGCTGACCAACAGGAACGTCTCATTTCGGGCCGCGCCTCCCTCAGGGTCCTCGCTTCCCGGCGGCACCCGCCTAACTGCCCCCTCCCTCGGCACAAAATAGACGAACCCAGTCTCGCACCCGATCGATGACATCATTCGCGAATACGAAAGGCGGGAAGGGAAGGGAAGGAAACAGTTTTTCGGTTATGCGCCAAGCACATTTTTCCGCCACGCCACACGGAGAGAGAGAGAGCCGACGCCGACCCCCGGAGAACGTGGATTTTGCTCTCGTGTGTCTAGGGTTGTCGCTGTGTGTGAGTGCCAGTGTGTGCGCGGGTGAGATCGTGATTGTTTGGGGGCTGGCATAGTGCGAGGCCTTCGCTACTAAGATAGTGCGGCGTGTGTGTGTATAAACGGTCCAAACTCCACTCAATTACATTCAAAATAACTGGAAAACCTAGTTTGGCGGTTCGCTCGCCGTCCAATCTAGATCGCTGGTCGTATGTGTGTGTGAACGCGAACATTGACGATAAATTATTTTAATTTCTTTTATCCACGTCGAGAGGAGTCGAACCGCGTTCTCGTTTGTATAAAGTGAAGCCGATTGGATTTATTCGCAAACCACTTTGCCCCCCCACCGCACACACACAGTCACGGCGTGCTCTCTCTCTCGACCATTGTGTGGATTTTCATACATTCATTCCCCTTCGTTTACGAAACCGGCTTTTCTCGGTAGGCAAAAATATCAACGACACAAAATTAATAATTACAAGTGCTGGGTGTGAAACGGTGGCAGACGCCGAACGCTCTTCGATTCGCTGGTTGTGACTGCATTCTCGATATTTTAATCGAATTAGACGGGTTTTTTTTTGGAAACGAGGAGTGTCGCATCGCGTTTGGAATCGATTTCGTGAGAGGAATATCCGGCCGTGTGATCGATTTTCAAAGGGTGATAATATACAACCCCAAGTTCGTCCCCCTTGTGTGGTGTGTGTGTGTGTGTGTCGAGGAAATAAAGCTTCCGCAGAATCAAGAACAGGGAAGGGGGAAAAATAGGCGGGGCTGTTTGCTGGTTTTTCCAAATAGATCCAGACTGTAGAGAGAGGGCGACAAAAAACGTGGTTGCTCTATTTTTTAAATAGTGAAATCGGTGAAAAAGTGTCTGGTGTCTACAAAATCTTGCCATCGTGAAGATTCAATTTATTCCAGTAACAATGAATATCGCCGACGAGATACCGATGGTGAACTACACGTACATCTTCGATTTCGAGCAGGAATTTAACTATGTGGACAAGCGGGCGTGGATGATGGCCAACTGGATGCAGTGTTTCTACTATGTGGCCCTGTACATGGTGCTCATCTTTGGCGGTCGTCACTACATGAAGTCCCGGTCCCCGTTCGAGTTGCGCGGCCTCCTCTTCCTGTGGAACCTGTTCCTGGCCCTGTTCAGCATTATCGGCACCATTCGGACGGTGCCCGAACTGACGTACGTGATCCGGGAGTTCGGTTTCCACCATTCCGTCTGCAATCCCAGCTTCGTGGAGCACACCAAAGTCAGCGGGTTCTGGACCTGGATGTTCATCCTGTCCAAGGTTCCCGAACTGGGGGACACCGTGTTCGTCGTCTTGCGCAAGCAGCCGCTCATCTTTCTCCACTGGTATCACCACATCACCGTGCTGCTCTACGCGTGGTACAGGTAAGATCACCTTTAGTCGATGTCGCTCTGGTCGAAGACATGTGTCACAAACGCCATGTCGTACCGGATGTATAAGTCGGAAATACTAAATTATCGATCGACTTAAGTTTGCATTTAATGATAGATGTCAAGTATCAAGTCTGCATTTTGAAACTGCGGGAAAATTAATGATGTAGCGAGCCTACGTCAGAGACCTTCTACACTCAGAAGTCGGTTAGACTTTAAATCAAACGATATTTCATGTTCTCTAACAGTGCTGCAACCTTTATGCTTTTAAATATGGGGCATGTATGTGATATTTTAAAATCTGGTAACATATTTTTCGTTTTGTTAAAGGAAAATATTGTGGTAGTCTTTAAAATTCAATTGCAGGTGTTCTGTTAAAAGTAACTCGTTTTATCCCCGCATTGGTAAAATAAAAATCCCGATCTGGCTCCGTAATTCGATCCGCCATCTTAGCACTATTGGTGTGTTTGGATGGCAGCCGGCATCTTTCTCACCGCATGGTCTTATCATTCGTTAAAAAAATACAAATGTGAACATCTCTTCTGCAATGCCAGGCCCCACTCGAGTGATTATGAAAAGCCACTATTATATGTTCGCTTACCCATTTTTTTGTGTGATCAAATTTTGTGGCGGCTGGTGTTTCGACGGTCGAGCGAATCATATTGCTTTCTGTTTTTTTTGGTACCGCCGGTCTTGTCAGGTGGAGGGGAAGTTATTTTTTGAATAATCTATAAAATAATTTTTGTGATCCACTGGCGATACAGTCTGCGTTCGGTCAGATCCTTTTTCCCCCAGAATCTTAAAAAGTTTGAATTATTGAGATACTCTTACGAAAACCTAATTAGATTTCGGAAGCTGAGCTCTTTACAAATTTTTAAATTACAAATGTTGTGAACTTTCTTGATTTGGGAAGGAAAAATGTAAGGCGACATAAAAAGAGAACATCTGCAGATTCGCCAGATTTGTAGCATTGGTAACATTTCTATGAACTAGAAATACATGTATAAGCTTTGACGCGGAATAATTGGCATACAAGTTGGCAACTGTAACTGAAACTACGAAACATTGGGCTGAAATATCAATAGTTTAGCTGCATGTAAGCATATACGGTTTACAGTGTACACTTATATTGAATAGTAATGCCGCTATGCCTGTATTGTTCACCCAACTAGAAGGCTAAATTAATGATTGCAACATCACAGGTGACAATTCGATAAAATATTTCACACGTACGTAGCCAAACACCGGAGAGGTTTTAATACCGTTTGGAATCTGCAGCTGGCTAATCAGGTAGCCGTTCTCATCTGTCGTGAATGTATTACTCTTTTATTGCTGTTATCAAGATGACGGCGCCCCATGCTTAGGGCAGCACTAGCTAAAAATTAAAAATCGTCGGCGACGCGTCCCTGTGTTGCGTTTCTGATGACGCGTCGTGAATCGTAAGTCGCTTCATCCAAAACTGTTTGACCAGATTTAAGATGAGCTCTCGAGTTTGCTACCAATTAAGTGGTCCCTTGGAATTATTTCTTGGTCAAGTCATGACCGTGACTAATGCAGCGGCGTTTACACGATCGAAAATGTCTGGCAAGACGCTACCAACTTGTATTTACATTGGTCGGTGATTGCCAAACACGGGTTTAACTCTGTACGTGGTAACACATGCGGCGATTTCCTTGCAATATCGGTTCGTGTAAACGTCGCATAATCGTGTGCCAACCTCGACTTTGAACGCGTCATTAAAGAGTATATGCGGCAAATAGGCCATGGTTGTTCGTGCATGCAGCGTTAGTAGATCGTATACTTTTAATTGTTCGGTGGTGGCCTTAGCGTAATGGTTTCAATTGTTATTAGATTGACCTTTGCATTGAGTTTTTCAGTTCCTTCCATATTTGACCAGAGCAAAATACCTTTTTTAGTCATTATTGGCATAAAAGATATCAACTGTACATGTTTTTTTTACCTATTGTTTTTTTTATCGCATCTTGGCACAATATATGTTTATGCGAAAGTCAAACAAGCAGTCTGAGAAGTTGTTATATGCAGAATTTAGGGAAAGTATTATGTTCTTTGTTTTTATGTTTTTATACATCGTAAAACTCAAATTATTGATGTGCTTAATCTGAGATAAATTAGTATGTTTCGTTTGGCGTTACCTGTACTTATAGTCTGCGCCTGCACTGCGACAATCAGTTGTGGTGAATGGTCGAGTAATGGTCATTACAGTGTTCAATATAATAAAATAAAATTCACTTTTTATATTAATTTGTTTTAATTTAGCTGCAACTTCGATACCCTTCGCTTTACTGTAATTAAGACCAGCATTACCTTGAATGGATAAAACTCATGAATCCACCATTAAATTATGTATCCAACAAATGAAAGACTTTTTCATATGTAGTGAAACCAGAAGGGAACCAGTTAAATGAACTAAAGAAATGCTACTATAAAAACTAATGAACCCGCCAATGGAAGATACCAAATCGTTTATCATTTATCACCTATTTCACTAGAAGAATCAAAAATGGCCTTCGCTCAATTTTTTTAGTTAATGCTTGGTGACTGGAGACCGAAGTACGAAGTGAAATTGTCTTTGCTTTTTCATGATAGACAATATTTGTGCAGGGTGTCGTTCTTTGATTTCATTTCCGCTTCGCCTCTCGTTACAGCTACGCCGGCCACGCCGCTTCCGGTCGCTGGTTCATGGTGATGAACTACATGGTCCACTCGTTCATGTACTCGTACTACGCGCTGAAGGCGCTCAAGTTCCGCATCCCCCGAAAGATCAGCATGGTCATCACGGCAGGTCAGCTCTCCCAGATGGTGGTCGGTGTCTACATCAACGTGTGGGGCTACCAGTCCAAGGCGCGCGGCGAAAAGTGCTGCGTGACCGACGAGAACATCAAGATCTCGTTGCTGATGTACTTCTCCTACGCCGTCCTCTTCTCGCACTTCTTCTTCAAGGCCTACATGAGTAAGAAGTCGCTGATAGGCGGCGTTGGCGTCGCGCGACTCTCGGATGTCAAAAAGAGCGCCTCCATCAAGCGCGATTAATTTAATCAATTGTTGGTTGACATGTGAGACGATTTATTTCTTCTCTGCATTTTCTTCGTCTTCTGGAGAGAGTTGTTGACCAGGGATCGATGACATTTTATTTTTTGGGGGGTGGTTGGGCGGGGGCGGGAGAGGGAGATAGAAAAATATAAACAGCCGACTTACACACTCTGACCGTGTTGTTGATTTTGAGTTGTTCATTGACTCATACGCAGTGGGGGTCAGAGCACACAGAATTTGAAAGATTCGTGGACTAACCATTTCGTTGACCTGTTATTTTTTTCGTTGTTGCAATTCATCGTGTTGTCATTTATTATTTTTTCTTCATTTTTGACACTAAAAAAAAGTAACATCTTAATATATAGGATGTTTTTCGAACTTTATCGCAAAATGTTTTTCTAGATGCTAGGAACATGTTTGATGTGGCCAGCATCATTTTTATATTCATTCAATTAATACTAGGAACAGCTCGTATATTTTTCGGATGTTTGTGCAAATTTATTTGTTAGTTACGATTAAACAATGATCTAGAAATTGTTGATAGATTTTTGCGAAATAACATTCTAAAAATTAAGGTTCTACTTTTACAGTGAATGTTTCACTTTGATGGCCGATCTTGGGTGCCTATTCGATTGCCTGGTGTAATGTTACTTTTTTGAGTGGTTGTACGTACAAGTTATTTATTCAGTCATTTATAAAGTGAACCAAATCGCGTTTTTCAATGCATGTGCTTTACCGTCGCTATGCCACCTTATCGGTTATGCTTCAGTTAATTCTGAAATCGAGCTATCTTTTTACGATTCAACATCTTAGCAACGTGATTGGATGCCAAACTTTTTTATCGGGGGCATGCGAACCAACATGACACGATTATTCCTGGTTAAAGGCCAGCATCATGCCTCTGAATCGAATATGTTGAATGAGTTTTCAGGCACACATTGAGAGAGGCCCCATATGGATTTGGTTACTAAAACTTTTGTCATACAGACGCTTTCAGTATTTAACGAGGCTTCGTATAAAGCGAATCTCAATCATTTCATAATTTTGCACAATTCCCTACTCTGCAGGAAATGCTTGAAACTAACATAGATGCTGCCCTATAATCTCTCCCGAGATCCAGCTCTAATCGATAATTATATATGGAAATTATATCGTGTCCTTAAATGTCTAAGATTAGGGAATAAAAAATTGTTTCACCAACACTCACAATAACCTTAATCCGTTAATTTACCGGCTGCGAATGTGAATCGCTTTTTCGCGATGCTATTCGCTTTTGGTGGACTACAAAAACTCGCAGAAAAAGTTAGTGCGTTCTCTTCCTCGCTCATCTAAAATCGTATGTTTGGGCGCTGGATCTCTTCAGGATATGCCGGCTTTCAAAATTTCAATTTTATCATTAGTTATTGTATTCATTTTGTGGCCGCGAAGCAGTGTTTTAAAACAATTCGTTTTATTTTCTGTCCATGGTAGCTCGATTCAATATTACAGTAAGATTGTGGCCTCCGCTTGTCGCCTCCGTTGCTGACTTTAATAATCGCGTGGGCCCTTCGTCCGACATTATGGGTTGTACCATTTTCACTATCAAAATGGGGTGTTGGGGAAACATGCCGTTCGTAATCCCGTGTACTGTATAGGAAAACGCGACCAAACGAGAACGATTAAAAATTCGTTCCAATTTCTGTAGTTGCACTTCAGATGTACCCTTTCCTTTCTCTTCTCCCTTCACTGGTTATTGTATTTGGTCCGACTTATGCAAAATCAAGGAAAATGTGTGGGCCTCCCATCGTAGTTTATCGTTAATCATTCTGGTTTTTTAAAATGTGATGAGACAATTATACCATAAAAGTTGTGAGTCGCGATTAGTTATCGTCATAACGCCGTCTTTGAACAAGATACGGCATATTATGCGTTAGGCAACCTCGATTGTGTTGATACCTCCTAGCAAATGTTTCATTTTTAATAAAAATTAATGTGTTTGCCCATTAAACAATTTGCTGTAGCAGCGAATGTTTTATTTTAAACTAATTTATAATCCGTCATTCACTATCTTAAAAAGTTTCCACGTCGATTTTTTTTCTCATAAGGAGCTAAGCAAATATGGGTGTTTTAACTAAAATTATTAGTTTAAAAAAGTTGAATTTAATGTAATAAGGAAATTTTTGGTCGTTCAAATTCTGGTTTTTTCTTTATTCATTTCGTAATTATTTAAATGAAATCATTGGATCACGTCAATCTATTGGCGCAAGCGCAATATGTTGGT
>JAQGBY010000620.1:0-40351 GCA_034698785.1 Mycogona germanica | reverse complement strand
AGAGGTCTCGGTCGGGAATCGAACCCACGATCTCGGGAATAACAGCTCGACACGCTAACCATTACACCACCGAGACCTCTTATTAGTCATGCCAATGGTGCCGTTAATATTTTCACGCGATGATTAAAATTGGAGATAACTATTTTAAATAAGAAAAATTCGTATTCGTACACGATACGGTACCTTGAGCTGGTGAGTGTTGAAGAACTTGAGCGCACTCGTTCCGCTTCGTGATCCCCCCAAACCGCCAGGCAGTTCATGCACCTTGACCGGAAACTGTTCAAGCTGATTGATGCAGGCTCCGAGCTTTGAGACCAGCGCGGAGAGCGGCTGCGAGCCGCTTTCGACGGCGGCACTAGTGAAGGCATCGCATGATAAGGGGTCCAACTTCAGAGAATAAAAAATCACATTTTATTATTTGTAACCATATTAAATTGAATTTACACTCATGAGACTCACAGGTTCCCAGGTTCCATACTTACAGGACGATTGAGGAAGACGTGCAAGAAGGTCCGCAACCGACACTCGCGCAGCTCCAACCCGCTGCGACCGTGCTGCACTCCGGTGCCGGAGAGCAGGCTGGACGTGGAAACGGACCGCCCGCCGTCCAGATGCGACGAGGCGGAGGAAGAGGTGGTGGAGGTGCCGCAGCCACCGGCCACTGCGGAGCTGGACGACGAGGTGGAAGGTGGCGTGGGCGAGCGCCCGGTCGAACGGTGGTGGTGATGGTGCGGATGGTGGTGGTGGTGATTTCGGGTAGCAGCAGCGGCAGTGGCGGCGCCGGCATGGTGGAAGGTCTCTGACGTGGACGTCAGAAACTCCAGCAGACGGCTCACCAACCCACTGTGGATCACCTCGAACGGAGAGATATCGCTTTGCAGCACGATGGCACAGATCTCTTTCAGAGCATTTAAACCAAGATCGTCCTGTTAAAGACAAATGGAAGGGGCATCTTCAGCACATAGAAATAAATCGCTTAAGTCTCCGAATAATCACATCAGACAATCGTTAACACGAAAACTGCGCAAGACTCACCTTGGAATCGAGTTGCTTGATGGCACAGGTGAGGCGATTCAGTACGTTGAGCGCAGGGTGAACTTCACCGTTGCTCTCCGAACCGAAGAAGTTATTTAAAAATTTGCTTGCTGAAAAGATAAAACATCCATGAAACCAGTTTGCATGAGAATTAGATCGCAGTGACAACGATGTGAGTGAGGCCACTTCTGTCCCTGGTGCATGACATAACTTCTGGAAACAAAGGTGACCATTTTCTGAAACTATTTACCTTGATCTCTAATCCAGACCTTGACCTTTTCCTTCTGACCAGATAGATTACTATTGCTTACAGATTTGACCAGGGTGCTGTCCTGAAATTTGTAAAGACAATAGTTATTAATTAAACATGAAAACCGGTTCGGTTGGACGAGGTATTTGCCAGAACGAAATGCCTACCTTGGGCGAACTGCGGGTGACCAGCGGACTGCTGTTGTTCGATCGACCCCACCTGGTCGGGTTGAGGGTGGCGAAGAAGCTGCTGCTCTTGGAAGCGGCTGTTGGAAAACCAGGGACGAAAAACTTTATTACTTACACAAGGCGCGCACATTAATCAGGAACGGGATTACTTTTTAATAATATATAAAAATAATTTTAATAATAATCGACTATAATGATAAATGATGAATTCGAATAGGGAATTAAGTAGTATTGCAACATATGAAGTTTTTGACTTACATCGTCCGGTTGGAGTGCCTCGTCCTGAGACTACGCTCGTCGTGGCGCACGATGACGTAGCAACCATCGAGAGCGGAGTCTTTCCACCATAATCCCTGGTGTCGTCGTCGGCACGCACCTTGCGGCTTCCGCTTCCGCCGCTGCCACTACCGCCGCGCTTGTTCGTGCGCTTTCGCTTCAATACGTCGCTCAACCGTCTGAAATTATATCACAACCGTTAAACCGTCTGACTCAGTGCCATTGTCAAGGTGCATCAATAATGCGGCTAGGCTAAAAACTAAAATCTTCTTTTTTAAAATAAAATTAAGGTTAAAAATCACACCAGACGCATTAAAGGTGTTAAAAATTATAAAAAACCTTTCACCAAACTACCGAAAAGAGATTGAAAATGGGGGGGAAAAGGCAAAGGAAAAATTGTACTCACAGTTGACTGGCCGGACTATTTCCCCGTTCATCCGCGTCAAAGGCGCTCCGTCGGTCAGCACTGGACGGCGAGGCCATGTTGCTGGCAGCACCAGCAGACCCAGCACTACCTCCACTCACGGCACTGCCACTCCCGCCGGGCGGCAGTAGCAAGTTTCCGCTGCTGCCGAAGGTGAAGGCGGCATGAGCAGAGACGAGCGGGGAAACGCCCAGCGGTCCTGGCGAACCGCCGGCCACGGACGAGTTGAAGACTGGCGACGAGTGGGCCGTAGTGATGATTACTGGCGTGGAAGTAGGTGACACGATTAGGCATGAGGCGGGCAGCGGTCCCAGGGAAGAGGAGGAAGAGGCGGGGGCGCCGGACGCGGTGGAGGGCGAGGCGGCAGAGGTAGGGGCCGGCGAGGACGACGACGAGGCGGAAGAGGTGCCGGGCGTAGAGCCGGTCGGCCACTGGTCCTTCGAGGGAGACACGCCGCCAAGCGGCACGTCCGGGTTCACCAGCCGCTTGATCTGGTACATGACGCCTGCGAGGACAACGAAATTAAAAATATACATCTCGCTCACTCAAACAGAGCGAGGTTGCGCGCACGAACAAGGCAAAAACAAGCTATCTCAATTCCGCAAACCCCTTTTCAGACGTCACTGTTCGGTAATGGAATCACAAATCGGTGATTCAAATAAGATTTTATTTCAGTTTCCATGAGGAGAACATTTTTGTTTGACGATCTCTAACCATACAGCCCCATGAGAATGGAACGTCTGGAAGGTTTATTAAACAGTTAATGAAAAAATAGAGATAACCTACCTTCTCGGCGGAAGTAGACACCGAAGACGTCTGGCAGTTTCTGCATGAGGATGTCTGCCAGCTGCAGCGCACCAACCACGATCTTAAGATCGTGCGATGAGAGCATGGCGGCGATGTGGCTGGACACCTGCTGGTTCTTGAGCACCTCCTTGAGAAGCTCAGGGCTGGCGAAGTACACCATACGGAGGAGGGCCTTCAAACACTTGTGCCGCACAGCTGGTCCGGCCTGTAAACAATAATTCAGTTATAATATTTCGAATGAACCCAAGTTTCTGAGAGCAAACCCAACAGCTTAAATGAAGATCATTTCAATCTGAGCGTTCAAATATTACCACCGGATTCGGGTACTAGTAGCTCATTAACACGTTAGATTGAGACGAGCAGCATATTCCCGAAAGTGCCGGTAGTGAAATATTCATATCAGCAAAATTTTCCCCCAAACAGATTTAAATGATTCGAAATATAAAGCAACACTCACCGAAGAGCTGTATACTTCATACAATACTGCGAATAGAGATCGAATGAACGAAACTGCTAAGTCACGGTCCTCTTGTAGGCAGTCAATTCTTGAGTCAGTGCTATGCAGACTCGAACTTGACGCTGCAATCACAAGAACATTATTAACTTCATTGAAGGTTCAACAGAGTAAACACTATTATCCCAATGCCAGAAATAAACTAGTGTGGACTAATAAAAATGGAATCTTTAAATTTCCAATTAAAATTGGAAAACTGAAAACGATGAACCGATTCGATTAACAATTTTAATTGTAAATTTTAAAAGACTACCATTTTTTTAAAATCCGCACTGTATAATTCTGTCTTCGGTATAATGTATTCACAAAAATTATATGGGACAAACAAGTTTTTCAAAGAACCGACAAATTTCTGAAACATACTGAAATAAATATCAATAAATTCTGAATTTTAATCCTGGGAGTGACTTACTCGAACCCAGACCAGAATGGTGATGAACCTTGCGCTGCACTGGCCTCGTGGTTCCAGTGTCCTCATTGATTTGCTGCATCGAGTCGAAGTCTATGGTGTAGGTGCGACCCATGGTTGACAGGGTCAGCTCGTCCTCGCCAGACTGATGCGCGGCCTAAATAATATAGATGAACTATTAAGACACCATCACGATGTGCAGTACAATATGGGGTCGCCAGTCGTTCAGCTTGGTACAGGCGCCGGTTGATACGATACACTTTGCTGAGCAACATATCAGCAGCTGGCTGATATGCCTGAGCAACTTCGACCGCAACACCTACCTCGATAATGCGACTGTCGACGGTAGCGTACGGATGCCAGAGGCCACGATCGTCGCGCCACTGCCAGGAGACTGTGTCGTGGGGCAGGATAGTGGGTTTGCTGAGAATGCTGTCCACTTGGAAGATGCCGTCGCCTGGTAGTTTTGGCATCAGCTCTCTGCAAATGGAGAAGTTAATGTAGCGAAATTGGCGAGGACAACATTAAGCAAACTATCTGCGTTAAAAAGAAAACGATATTTCTAATTCGACTTTTAACATCCATAATGCTTAGATATACACAAACCAACGCCAATTACAAAGTTACTGCGTGACCAAAGTAGTCTATTCGCCAAAATTACCAAATGTCGCAAAAACTGTATATAAAATTTTATTTACAGAAGTCTACCAAAAGTTAACACTGTAAATCATATCAGGATATCTGGTTATTTTGAACAAAACTTAAATTAATTTTTCATTCCTGAAAAAATGGTCAACTTCCATGGCTGATACAGTCCGGAATGACTTGCTCAAATAGCTTGAAGAATTGTCGGATTTTGTCGTTCATACCCAATGAGAGAGGTGGTCTCGTACAACTCCTGAGGGCTTCGGGGCACCAGCTCCACTTCGTCAAGGTGAGCCTCTGACGTCCCCATCAGCAGACAGCAGAGCGTCTCGGCAATGTCTAATTCGAAAATGGAAACTACTTAGAAAACCTACGAAACACTGCTTCGCATAATCGATCGAATCGATAAATGCACGCACGTTCATCACATTCACCAAATACGTACTTTGCTTCAGAAGCTTAACCGCCAATTCCGGGCAATTGCTGCACATAACAGACAACATTCTGATGACCATTATGAAAGTTCCGGTACTTATAATTGGGGGAGACACCACCAGCTGTAAACAAAAATAAAAATATTATAACCTTTCCCTATGTACACGATCACTGGTACAGTTTAAAAATAGTGACATGAATGGGCCCCTCGCGTAGTGTCTAAGCACCAAGAGGGGCACAGAAACGCATGTAGTGTAGCGACTAGTGGTAGGAAATATTAAGGAACAAAAACGGTCACTATAATCTTTCTTTACAATACAAAAGAAAAGAAAAACAATCGCAAATGTCTATAAACATTTAATAATTTAAATACAAAGTGATATAACTTTCAAATAAAATTATTTTTGTTAACGCTGACGTTAATTCTTCATATAATTAATAATAAGCCGTCAAAGTAAATTTTACCAGTTGCTGGATGTTGGCAAGCAGTCCATGCCCAGCCACCTCCTGCAGGATCTTGGGGTCGTTCTGGAAATTGTCTACGAGTCGGGACAGGCAGAGGCATACGCTCTCCACTGACTTTTTGTCCTGGTGCGTGAGCCGGGTGCTGAGCAGAGCCAGCGACTCTGAGACCAGTGCGAATTCATCTGAGCTGACGTTCTGGCAGCAGTTAGCCGTGATTGCCAGCGCCGCTCGCTGCGCGTTGATTGAGAAGAAGTCCAGGTACATTAGACAGGCCGAAACCCCTTTCTGTGGAGAACCAAAAAAGATAGGCTTGTTAAACATCACCAAAATCAAAGTGCACAACTTAAAACAACTGCGTCATTGTGAACCTAGTTTCTGATAGCAAAGGGCATGGAGAAAGGATTTCTTTGAACTGTGACCGTAGGCACGGAAAGTTTACTCACCGCCTGCAGAATTGCCTTCCCGTGACGTCTAGAGAGCATCTCAAGAGCTGTGAGCGACTGTTCGGCCACGTCCATGCACTGGATCACTTGCAGCTTCTCCAGAAAGACTGGAATCGCGTCGACGACCACGGCGGACGATCTCGGCAGTGCCTCCATCATGTAGGCCAGCGCCCGACAGGCGTGGTTCATCTGTAACAGACAACGTTTTGAATATGGAGACGTCAACAAATGGCATATGCATAGACACGTTTCTATGAAGAAGTAAACACAAATCACCGTAGCACAACCAAGAATTACCTCAGTAGAATTACCTCAAGTGTGAATTCACTTTCAAGCATTAATTAAACGAAGAGATTCAATGGAAAAAGCAACTGCAAAGCTCAAGAGTCAGGAATCTCGCCAGTGCAAATACATTTAACACTGGATTAGTTGTTCCAGGTTAGCATTGGATGAAAGACTAATTGTATGGCAAACTCTTAGGTTATTTTTTAAAGCTTGATAATTTACACAAAAGCAAAACTAAATAACACAACTTTAAATTTCAAATTACAGTAGAGCCTCGATTATTCGGACATGCCCTTAAAAAACTTAAGTTGATTGATGTAAACGAGTCTGAATGAAACTGACTCTGAAACTGAACTTAAGAAAGCAGAAAGCGAAAATTACTGAGAAACTCACCATATCGAAGTTATGCTCCATGGAGAGCAAACTGATGAGCGCCGGTACCACCTGCTTGACTGGGAAGCCGGCCAACGTATCTTCATTGCCCATGACCAGTAGCTGACACATTTCGATGACCGCCTGCAGCTGCTGGCCCTCGTCGCCGCTGGCCTGCAGACCCTGCAGTAGCTGCTGGGCCTTACTGCTAGTACTGGTGCCGCCGGTGGAGCTGTGGCCGCCACCACCGATACTGCGATGTAGCAAGTGCTGCATACGCGGGCCCAGTGCGCCGAATAGTTGGGGCGGCAGGCCGCGCGCCTCCAGCAATGTCTGCAGTCGCCACATCTCGTTGTCGTCAGACTCGCTGTCGCCGGAGGTGACCACCACCGACGAGCCGGTGCCGGTCCCTCCGCCACCGCTGCCACCCACAGAACTGGATCCAGCTGTTAAGAGAAATACGTCTCCTGTTACTACATTGTCTCAATAAACAGTAGAACACAAACTACATTAAACTGTGGAGGCTTTAAGGTCCTCCAGTTCGTTGGGCTACTACCACCATTTTTATTTTTAAATGGCGTTACATGCTACTATTAGGGTTTTCCTAATCACCTACCACAAAGAAACGGAAGTCCCAGAAGCAACATGAAGATGAGCCCCACCATATTGTACTCCCCACATTAATTTTAGCTATAAGCATCAAAGCGAAAATAGAAAACTTACCGGCACCGGTGTGTCCATCTTCAGTCGAGAGGCCGGCGGTGGATGAGGTGCCTCCGGCAGTGGCCCCATCCTGTCCATTTTCCTGAGACATATTCCCTGCACCAGACACTGATGCCCGGGTTGATGTGCCGCCGGAACTGCCACCCGGACCCGACAATGGAAATTTACCCACTCGGGGCGACCTCCGACTACAGAAGAAAAGAGAAAAATCTGGTCATGTACGAGATTGAGATTCATCTAGGCTTATTAAGCGATAAGTATTTTAAAACAACTGGTTAAGCCAGTCCTTGTCATTGGCTTAAACGCGAAATTAAAATCAGGCATTACCACGATTTTGAATAAATATAATACTTTTTTAGTGAAGTTCCCTCTTCCGTGTCCACAAAAGAAATCGATTCTGTTCGAGCACATGTAACTTGCACTTGGCTTTGTGTCTCGTAGCAGTCGTACCAATACCTACGTCACGAAGGTATCGGTCGTACTCAAGCGGCAGGCACTGACGTCATACAAAAGGAGGATCTGTGTATGCTGACGTCACACATAAAAGAAATAACACTGGCCCGTTCTCCTTGGCAAGATATTGCAAGTCGCTCTATAGCAGACGAAAGCAGACGATTGGCAAGTCGCTCTATAGCAGACGATATTGCTGGGGGCCCATTTAGGACTGTGTAGTTTATTTTCCCCCAACCAGTGGTTGGCTGATTTGGGTAACGTGACCGTAACGTAAGAAGATTGAGTCCAAAATGGGTTCCCTGCTTTACCAACAGCTTGCACATGTGAAATAGCCATAATACATCAAATGGGGCAGGTGCGAATACAATTTTATACTTTCTACAAAATTGTATCATTTCGTTTCTCATAAACTGTGGGAGTTTTAAGAAGGAAGAGTGGACACCGATGTCATTACTACGTGTACTTGTGTACGATTCAAGGATTCAGAGACGTCACAAAGCATTTAAAGCAGCACCCCGTCCGCACCGCAGCAATTCGAAACGCCGCATAATTGAAAAAATATTGTTAAGAAAAAATACAGCATGTCTACGACAAAATAGGTCACCGCAGTTAGTCTCTGTGTTAATCATTTTCAGGTTTTGGGAGATAAACTACCAACCGAAAATGTTACCCAAAAAGCAGGACAAGTAAATCAAGATTACTAAAATCAAGAAATACTTCTAGGGATGTTATGTTGGGCACACTGGAAGGATTTCATCAGGACATACTGTATATTAGTAACCATTAATTATCAGATTAACAGTCGCAAATTGACAGTACTAAACTTACGTAGCATAACCGGTTTAGTATTAAATTGACACTTTTTTTGATAGTTCACGTTGATGAGTTTGCTCCCCCCACCACCATCTTCCTAATAAAAGATGAGTCCAGCCCACTTCCAAGAACCTTTTCTAATCCAATCACTCAAAATGAATCTCGGTACGTAAACCTCCCAATGGCTATGCACGTAGCTAGCGTGAACTGAAGCCAGTCTGAAATGTTATACGCGGTAACTTATTTCAGGTGTAAAAGCATGTCTAACCGGTTTGTCGGAAGTCTAGACAGGCTATAGATTTTAGTGCAGGGAGGGGAGGGAGCACATGGCAAAGTGAAATGAATTAGTCAGGTTTAATTACAGACTATTTGGTTAAGGCCACGCCAGCTTTTCAGGTAATCGCTCACGACAACCACTGAACGGCTTGGAGGAAGATATTTTTTTAGGACGTCGATTCAGTTTATCTGAACGTGTTTCGAACTGTGAAACTAAACAGACTGTGCACATCAAGTGGTGCTAGAGTTTGGTTGGATCTGCCCATAACGCAATCAAACGCCATTGACCGCCAAACAAATGAAATGTGTTTTCCCCCATTTGGGCAACGTCAAAGAAGAAAAATATTTACAACGATGTTGCTACTAGATATTGTTCGGCCAAAATAGCTAAGAGAAAATGAATTTTTGCACGTCAACCTTAAATGATTGATACAGGGCCAAACATCGTGGCGAACTCTAATTAAAATATTTCCCCCTGTTGGAAAGTCCGAGGGAGTGCAGGTGCTCGGGGTCTCCCAAAGTTTGGGAGCCACCGAGCACTGGGTGCGCCAGGGTCGTCACGAGGTGACGACTCTGGAGCTGAGCTGCTTGCCTCAGGCAGGGGTCAACGACTGACCCCCAATACGCACGAGCAAGCATGTGCACAGTTCTTGTCTTGCCCTCTCGCTAGTTGGCTTTCGTAGAGGTTGGACGTTTTGTTTGCCTTCCGTGTAGTACTTACTTTCTAACTTTGTATAACATCGCTTGTATCGCTTGGGTCCGGAATAAAAAGTCAAGCTTTTTACCACTGTAAGTCAGTCTCTTCATTGCTAGAAATTAGCTTTAGTTTCGCGTTATAAGGCTTAGCAATTTCGGTGTTGTTTCCGCCATCTTGGGGCAAGCTTTAGAGAATCTTCAACGCAGTTCGGCGTTTCCACCCTCGGATTTCTACATCCCCTATCCCCTAGGTCATCAACTCTAATTATTAATAGGGAGTAAGTACGCCACCAGTCTGCTAACCTGGAATCTACATCAATGATCCATCACGAGCAACCATATTTCACAATCACAAATCCCAATTTAGTATTACCGGAACGTCCGACTTAACTGCCCTGACAATCCAATCACTGACAGAATTCGCGAACCCAAGGGAACCCATTTTGGACTCAAATTTTCCTCAGTAGTTTCTTCCCCAAGCTGTGATTGGCTGATTTGGTCACGTTGCCCCAGGAAGATAAACTTCACTGAGGAAGATAGTCTAAAATGGGTCCCCTGGACACCAGAACCCAGGATCAATGACATTAGATGAGAACGCAAATCCATGGTGCAGCTGTTCGCCACACAAGGATAAATTCAATGCTGTCCTGAAATATTGATAAACATAACAAGGATCTTGTTTCACCAACATCAAAAGGACTGTACTAAATATTTGGTATTTGTTGCTGTTGCAAAAAAATACACCAGCGAGAACAAAAAAAGGATCACAAGACTCTTATTTGAGAATGCCTTTTAAAAATCAGGTGGATAAAGTATTTAAAAATGACAAAAAGCAGATTTTATTTTTCTAAGCACATCGCCAGTTACCAAATCAAATATTTTCGTTGATTATTATGAATTTAGAGGATCGGCGGTACCTGGTTGGATATTTTTTGTGTGTATTCTAACAGGTTACCAGCTAGATATTCCTAAACACGTTCGAGGCGAGAGGGCGAGTAGGGGGCGTTGAATTGCCCGGAGTCGTCAACTCCCTCAAATTAACATCCTCCAGAGACCCATGCGCAGAACTGCGGCGGACAATTACTGCAGTTTGGACGGCTTGACCGGTCAGGTCAATGAATGCCGCATTTTGTTAAGAGGGACATTTTAAATTGTATATTATTAAATGCGTATTTCATTACAAAATTGTAACTTCAGGCGATCAAGACAAATCTCGGGGGGCGGGATTATTATTTCATTAATAACTTTCAAAACGTTTAACTTTTTTCAAAATTAGATATACTAGCGAGTAACGCGAGCTCAAAAGATAAAGGAAGATATAAAAACAGTAGATCCTCGTACATTATACGAGCAACCAACAGCAGAACTGGTCACACCGCCAAAACACAACAACGGTGCCGGGGCGAGGATGTAAAAACGGCGGCATCCAGAATTGCCCCGTAGAAATGAGTTGGGCAATTTACGTGTACCTTGACATACGGGTAGAAAGAGAAAGAAGGGGGGGTGAACGAACTGGTTGGTCAGGCCAAACGGGCGAAGGCAACTGCTGGTCATGAGGGCGGGTAGAAGAAGGATGGATGGGGGGAACACCAATTATACAAGAGTCAAAACACGCGAACATAAAAACAGAAACAAAACGTCAAACTCCTTTTATTCTGTATGCTACTTATATCACTGTTCAGACATATCCCAACTCAGTGAATATAGAAAGGTGTGGGGACGTGAACAGAACCAAATAATGGCCGGCCATGCTGAGATTGGAACCGCAGAACCATCGATCGCGTGGCCAGAGGAAGTCACAGTTTTATCGGTCTCAAGACAGGAGAAACCTCCCCCCCCCATTTTCCCCAGACAGCGTGGGTGTGCACGAAATGGCGCATCACTATCATGTCAACCCCTTTTCAGGCGCCATCTAGCGAGCAACTCCACAAACCTGTGGAGGTGTTCAGAATCTCCCATCACAAATCTCAATGGGATCAGAATTTTGCTGAAATTTGCGATCGGCCTCGAAACGCAACACGTTTCGTTCAGATCAGGCCACCAAATGATACCGGTTCACCATTTCAGGCAGTTCTCAGTGTGTCACATTATTTTTAATTAACATTTAATAGGGCGTCTGTATCGCAACGGGATGCTCGAGAACTGCACTTGTCCAGCAATCGTGACCTAAAACCTACATAAAACCAAGTGGTCCTACCAACTAACACTTGACCAACAACGCATACAGTATGTTATGTCAACATTTGTTATTGGGGACATCAATTGCTAGACTTTCACGGTTATCTTTCGAATTTTGCCGAACTGCCCTATCCCAAAATTAACAAAGTTACGGGAAGCACCGTTTAGGAACACACATATGAAAGAAAAAAAATTATAAATGGTATGACAAATGTTACTTTCGATTAGCCCCGACATTTGGAACTCTAGTCAAAAATAGTTATTTATTCATAGACGGTTTTACACACAACAGAAATAAAAATGAGGGGATCGGGGGACCTATCCGGGGAATCGCTAATTTACCAAATCAGAAAAATAAAAAGAAAAACAATGGAAGTCGAGAGCATAACCCTTTCAGGTATTAAAACTGGAAACGTAATATATACATGGCGCTGTAAACTCGAGAATCGTAATTCGTAACATTATCGCCGCGTTATCAGATTTTACCATTTAGGAAACCTCCAGTGCTTTTTCAATAGTGTTTCTGGTGACGTAGCCGATTGAGGTTAGTTGAGTAGTCGGTTGGGTCAGCTCAATTTGTAACCAAACAAGCTCTCTTCCAACCAGAACACAATGAAAGGGAAAGTCAAAGTGTTCGGATTAATGAGCGCTGTGTGCTCACTTTAGAGCACTGGGACCGCGGTAAAAAAAAAAGCGATAATTCGAAAATACAGTTCTCCGTTCATCGATGAACGATCACGATTAATAATTTAACCATCATTCAATATTCATACACGGACACCGTATTGATGTACCCAAATGGGGTTCGAATCTCACATACCTTATCCAGACTTGCAATTTTTAAACAAATAATTCGAAAAATTGCTACTAAGTCTACAAATAATCAAGACTGTTCTTCCAAATCAATTGAAAACTGAACAAAATCTACTTGCGCGTCTCTTAATCTTCACCCCTTCATATCTCAAAAACACTGCAACTAGTTTTTGAATGAATTTGAATGAATGAACGAAAAAATTAAATGATGGCAACCAGTTGCGTGTACAGGCCCATGACGACATGGCCAATTTAAGATGGCCCCGACTGAAAGCCTTCGCGTTAGGCAATCGCCTTTTTATATATAAAAAATAATACATAGCAGTCAGGGTCGGCCATGCATTCTTAATAGCCATCCTACCCCGCCCCCTCTTTTCACTTGTTCTCCCTCGATTGCCAGAACCGGATTTTTAAGGACCTTTCTATTTGTTTCCATCATAATGAGAGGTGACGAGCTTCAATACAGCATAATGTATGGTTCAATTAGAACGACGACTAGAAATCTTGAAATCCTGAACCAGAAATGCTTAAGGATTATCTCCATATGAGATTACATGCAGGTAGTGTCCGTCATTTCAGAGGGAAAAAATAACAAAATAAGTTACAATTTTCTATTTTATTTCCCATCACTATTGGTGACCCCCCTCTTTGTGAGGGATGAGTCGGTTGTGAGGGTATGTGATTTTAATACACCTGACACTATTAAAAAAATATAGAACGACAAATTACGTTTTGTTTGTTGAAACTCATTTTTCTTCATTTTTTCCTTTTTATTAGTGATTTTTAATGAATGCCACGGAGGTTTCCATGGTCTAGACCGCGTTCATCTCGGCGGAAGAGACGTCACCTTATATTTAGGTGCCATTTAAAGATTCGGTCCCCGTTAGTGTGTACCTCCAAAAGAACACTTGACTCCTTGGACACGGTAGACCGCGTTCAGAAAAAGAAACAAAACCAAAAAACTAGACCTACTTCGGCACACCAATTCAAAGTCGCTGGAGCATGATCGAGGAGGCGGGCGAGAGGAGGGTCTAACGCTCAACAAAAGAGACTGACGCAGAGATAAGATCCCACAACTGCCGATTGTCTTAGCGGGCGGTTGCATTGTGTTGGGTCGGACGGCAAACCTGAGCAAATTAACCTCAAAACATTGAATCTAGTATCCAACCGTGTCAACAGTATACGGGGTTCTCTCGGCGTGACATAGAATCTTACGAAAGGCTTCGATAAATCAAGAAAATGAAAATAGTAATATATAAAATAAAATGGCAAAAAATGTTTTTAAAAATTATGTTATTGTACGACTCGTCGTAGGACAGTTGGTTTAGGTTGGGTTCGGTGGTCCCGGGTTGGATTCTCGATTATTCGATCCCGGGTTACTAGTGAAAATGTGACCCTCACATAGTGCCTAAGCACCAAGAAACTCCTGTTGTGATATACACTTCGGGGAATTAAAAAATAATAATAAATAAAATATGTCATGTGCATACTTGGAAAAACTAATTATTTGGTTTGTTATTTGGGGCAAATCGCCACCCAACCGTGCATGGACGGTGTATAAAAATTTCTAGATTTCTCGAACGCAACCTGCTAAAAATATTTCATATCGGTTGTTTAGATGATACCGACCCATTTACGTTCAAACAGATCAAAGAACAATGACTCAATTCTTCTGCAAAAAAAGACAAAAACATAATGACTGCAATAGCGGCAGTCATTATGTTTCTGTCTTATTTTAAGTACATATGCAACGCCAAAAATATTGATTACAATGTAGAACGAGCACGCAATAATTAATCGAGCTGTTGGTTCCACGAAATTTGGAACAGGAAAAATAGTGCACTTGTAAAATTCAGCTTTATGTGATTTTAGCCTAGAAAGGTGGTAAATCATCTCGACAAACATTTTTAATTCGATCACGAAAGCGAGTCAACACGAGACTGTAGACAACCTCCATTCGCTCTTTTATTAGTCTAGTTCTAGACGAAAATGTTGTCGATGTGCAATATGTAATGTCGACATATGCCCAGATAGTTTCTGTAGGGCCAAGCCATACTAGACATGCAGTACTGTGTCCTGAGAGTTTTCTTTATCAAGGGAAGGTGACATCGTCTTTCCCATGCCACCCTTTCACCGGAGAAAAATTGCGTTCGCACATACATGTACATGGTACATGCACGCAAAGGCTGCCTTTGTTTGAGACAAGTTTACTACTTTGCTTCCCAGAAGGGTAACGCTCACGAAGTGGGTTGGCTTACCCCCCCACAAAAAAGGCATCGGGCAGGTAACAACCAGAAATGTAGGCCACAAATTTGTACACAGTCTGAGGAAGTTTTTCCCCCCGATCTTCATTATATGATGGGAGCACGATTAATATCATTGAGAAGAGCACGCCACACTTTACGAGAGCAAGATAGCAAAACGGAATAGTCAAGGCTCGGCGTTATTGAAACGGTTGTAACGGCGCTAATGATAAAAATTATGAAATGTTGAGATCCCCCCGGCGGTGAAAGTGACCGAAACGCTCGACAACCGTTTCCGGGATAAACTGCCGAGCGAAAAAAAAAACTCTTTCCTGGTAGAAACGCCTGGTTTGCGAGCACGTAACAAAACCTAACACTTGTCACTCAAGACGCCCATGTTTAATAGATTAAAATAATTTAGAATTACTTGTTCCTCTGCTTACGTCAACAAATTTGGGTAATTGCCCGTTTTATGTAAAGAAAATTGACATGTCGTGTACGGGTAACCCTTGGGCTCCAAAAACCGGGTAATCACGGCAGGAAAAGGCTTTGTGATTATTCAAATAAAGTTTATAACGCTTGATTGTGGGCTTTGGTTAACGAGATAAATGGTCTGAAGTGCACGGATCCTTTTTGTTAACAATGAGACTACTAACTATCAATAATTCGTTTGTCTATTCTTAATAACAATAAGGCAAATGAATCGAGTGATAACAGCGCCGTAAAATCCCCACACGCGAAAAAGATGTAAAAAGTCGAAATTAGAGAACAAACACGGGACAGAGCCGTGGAAAATCAACGACGAGCTGGCGATCTCGAGGCTCCATAATTCGTGGAAATCGTCAATGAGCTCGGTTCAATAATTTTAGCAAGCACTTGTGATGCGCCTTTTCCAGCTAGCACAAACCTGTGAACCAGCATTCGTTTAAATTAGTTTGTCGAGCATTTGTGCGCCTATGTTCTCCCAATTGTTAAAACACCCCCCTCCCCGTACAATAATCGAGAATGACTTTCTGTTCTTACCAGTAAAACCCTTTGTTATTAATTGTAGCAAAATATAATTGCCAATTGTAAGATAGATTTGAGCAAGTATTTTTGGCTGGGGGGCTACCAACAACTAAACCTCGAATTCGAATCCATCCATAGATGTGCTCCACCTAGACTCGAAATCTTCGATTCGATTACTACGATTGAAAAAAAAAAACACTTGTCCAACCGGAATAAAACTATGCGTAAATACTTTATATTAAAACTATATAATGAGTCTTTATAAGTCTTTTTAAGTCTTAATAAAACTTTATAATAAGACCTTAGTTAACCAGTTTTCCCTATATTTTTTTCATTTTGGAAGTTTACAGTAAACTCTCAAAAGGCATCATCCTAACTGCATGTACAGCATCGACATTTATTGATCGGGCAGCACTAATTAATTTGGTATGTAGCCTTTTAGTAAACAATCGGCTTCGTAGTCAAGCTTATCAGTTGTTGACAAACAGATATCTCATAAGTCTGCGATAGCTCCGCGCCTGTCAACGCATTTCCTACAATTCCTCAAACCTTGATTAGACCTTGTTAGACTTGATTAGTCTGTTTGCATCCACGCGCTATCTTAAAATACTGTGACGTCGGTCCCGTCTACACCCTTGGGGGTGAACGCGAAGAGCTGTGTCGAACGGATTATGTGGATTTCAGAAATTCAAATAAAATTATATTAAAACAGGAACCCCCCCCCCCCCGAATTTTGTTTTGTTGAACGCTGGAGATTTTGCAACCAACTCATGCGATAGCACAAAACAAAATGGCATTTCCCAGAGCCAAACAAGCAATGACCTGATCGAACTTGGCCTAACCCCACCAGCTCCGATTGCCCACCCCCATATCCGACGTCCAAAACAGCTGAGCCACCGAGCGTATCTGCAATCAGTCTCCCCCCCCCAACATTAATACTTCATATTCCCAGTCACAAGTGAACTGCTGCTGACCCTCATGTCTGTCAGTGGAAATTGTTGGGAGAGGGGCACGACTGATGGCACAGCATTTTCAACCGCGATATTCAACCTCAAGCCGCCCACATACGACAGCTCCGCCAAACACATTTCACCATGTTTATGGCACTTGTGCACAACACCGTTACGTCACGGGACAATCACACCAGCCAAAAATAGTTTTTACATATTTACAATCGTGGCCGCCTCCAACCCGGGGTCGCCAACCTCCCCAAATTACACGTTACATTTTTATTTAATTCACTATAGGGGCGAACTTCCGGTCTATCCTCAAAGACTCGTCCGCTAATCCTGATGTCAATCGAACGAATATGTTGATTTAGGGCAAACGAAAAGGAAGAATTAAGACCATAGGTTACGAAAGAACTGCAGAATTACAATAAACATTTTCTAGTTTCGAATGATCGAAATTGATACACAAAATTGGTCGTGTAAACGTTTTGGACTATGATAATTGTTTTGGACACGTTCCAGACTGCAAAGTACAATAGTCGTTAGTATTGAAACGCAAATTCACGTACATGTACATGCGAAGCCAATAGCAATAGTTTTATCCAGTGTCAAGTGTTGTTGCGCGAACACTGAAATCAATCCGCCACAACAGATTAATATCAAACTCAACAATAACAAAAAATGAGGAGATTGAACTTATGGTCTTCCTTCATTTTCAAACTGACACAAGTTTTGGGCGCCAAAGTCACCCACCCGACCAACGGGCAGATCATTTTTTTTTCGAAAAAGCGAGGCGGTCCGGGAGTGCAGGACCACACGTAATTCAGCTTCATAATATAAACTACTGGATAGCGTGTCTTATATTCCAGTGACCGCTAGTTCGATTCCCGACCGAGACCTTTGGAATTTTTCGGGCGTGAAAAATTCTTACACACGCCTTCCTGGAATGGAAGTTGGATTTTAGGTGCACGTTAAAGATCCCTACCCCAGGTTTAGGCATTGGCAAAAATTAACTAGGTCGCCTTCTGGGGTGAGGGTGGGTGGAATAGAACGAAACGGCTGCTGGACCTTCTTAACAAATAGTTTAACAAAGGAAACCTCCAAACATGAAACAAAGACGCAAATCTAGCCAAATACGACAAGAATATTCAGTAGAAAATAACACCCGCTGAAAAAACAGCAACCTCGAAACAAAAATGTTTCACAATTACACGCGTATGAAAATTATAGATGCTATGAAACCCAAAGTTGCATGTAATCCACGTACACCAGGTTAGAAATTTTCTTAAGTTAGATCTCGGACAATAACATTTCTTCAGAATTTTCTGAAGTGTATGCTCCTGGGATCACAACACATTATCACAACGTCGAATTTTCCCATTGTTTAGCATAAATGCTTGGCAAAAAAGTCCCAAAAACTTATCGCAGACCATCCCCCCCCCACACCAACCCTACGTTAGCGGAATTAGATTTCCATATGACAGTACAGATAAACAAATTAATGAATCGATCAATTAAAATCGGGGACTGCTCCAACGTGCGCAGGCAGAGACCACACCAGCGATCGGGCACTAAATTAAAACTTAGAATGTCTACAGTATTGTACTTACGGTTAAGTCAAATTTTGTCCAGATAAACCACCGACTGCGACACGATATCACAATTCGATTTCACGGCGCACTACAGACAGTAACCCACCAAGGCACCGAAAAATACCCGGACCACCAACTTGTTCTAAAATCGGAAACTAAATGCCACTTTCAAGAGAGACGAAAACACTCACCGCCATTCTTGGCATCGCTGGGCAAACTCTTGCAGGAACACCGCATACATTTCGGCACCCCTAAAATCCCATCCGCGTTACCGCCGCCAGAGGCTCTGCTCCAGGCAGGCAAAACCGGGAATCGGATGGGGTGAAGGGGGATAAAAGATGCTCAGGGGAGCACAGGAGAAGGAGGGGGAACTATCTCAATTTGTCGTTGAAAGCCACCATTCGGTAGTAAGCCATGGAGGTGAACCAAATAGGAGACGGAGCGAGTTTTTGGGCAACCCGCCAAGCAGTATCAAAGAGCAGCGACAGATATGCTAATCCGGGCGAGAGAAGAACTGCAGTGGAGAATGTATTTGCGTGGTTGTTCGGTGGTAGTGGTGCGGCCACGTCCCAGAAACGATCTATCTGTGTGTGTTTGTGTGGGGGGGGGGAGCACTGGTGGCGACACCATGTACAGTACACCGTAGGGAGACTATCCAATCGCAGCACTGTTTGTTGCCAACGGGAACGCAAACACGCACTCGGGGGTAGTCCAAAATAAAAGTCAGTTCACAGTCGCCCGTTGGTGTGTGTATCTGTGGGTTTTTTGTTTGTGGTGTGCCAGCAGTTGCAGTGTGTGCGAAACGAACAGCTGATACAGCCAGGCGCTGCTCATCCAGACCTAACCGATCACTCGTATAGCCGAGGTCGCTCACCACCAGCCCCGAGACTGGTACGATATAGACTAGTCGAACGCATTACTGATGGTTCGACTAGCGACTACCTTAAGACCCATACAGAATAGTCGATGTCACTCATGGCAGGTGGCGGCGGTTCGTGACTCGAGTTTCCTTTTCTGGTTTGTCAAAACCGGAAATGCATCCTCTTTATTAGAGTGAGAGCGGTTTATTTTCGTAAACGAGAGCTACGTTGATTGGGGATGGCTTTTTAAAAAATAAATTTAACGTCCAAGCATTTGGGGGTTCCGTTGCCAAAGCATTTTAACCCCTCCGTCGACCACACTCGTTGGGGTTGGCTGCTTGGGGACACTACCCAGGCGGTCCAAGATTGGATGTACATCCGGGGCTGCTTGTGGGTATATATTGTAATTGTAATAACAGTAATTGAAGGGTGAAACAGAATGGAGTGATAATCCCTAGATTATTTTCCATCTTCAGGTGTAAACCACCGTCACAAACCCGATCTAAAACAAAGTGCTTGATTCATTGTTATGTTCGCGCCTGGGGAAAATTGTCAAACCGAGTCTTTTGTTCGCCTGTTGGATAGTGCGCTTTGTCTACAGGTCAGAGGTCAGAGGATTGTGGTTTCTTTGCCCTTCCGACATACGCGGATGGAAATGACAGGTGGGGCTTCAGGCAGAATTGATGTGAACAGTATCTGATCATCCAATATTTCGCTAGTTTTAATTCATATCTCACAATTTTGGGGCTCTCCATTACTTCAAACTAATCAAGTCGCATTCAGCGTCGAACTCTGAGACTAGGTAGACAAAATTACCGTTTATAGGTTGCCCGATTCATATACGCTAAACCGGAAGGAAGTTTATGAACGATTATGAACGAGATTGGGCATAGGATCGACAAGTTTTTCTTTACAAGATTACTCTAATTGAAAAATTATTATTTATAATTCATTTTCACATATCAAAATAAACTTTTCAAAGTAATGTATTCCAACAATCGCTTCACAAATAATTCGAACAAGATTCCCAGATAGCTTCATCGAATTTTCGGACATCTATCTGAAAGCAACTGCTCACTCAAGCGGTTAACAGACGACATTGACTAGGACCTTCGACTCGTGATATAAAAACACAACCTGACCAATTCACTAAACAACTCCATCGAAACCAAAAACTTCATTTCGATATTTGTTACTATCGACAGTTTTCCATCGACCATCTCTCGGGCGCTACCACACTGCACCGAGCAGAGCAAGCGAACAAGACAGATTCCACCGGGGCCAGGCCACATCAGGTGAGTTGCGCGATCGAATGCACCGACGGAAAAACACACCAGCGCCACCCAACGTCGAAGAGGGGGGATTGGCAAGTTGATTTTGTTCGCTACACAAGCCAGCCAAACAGGTGTATGGCTATGGACGAATTTGCGTTGTCATACCAACAGTAATGGCCAAGTCCAGTTCAGGCAGGGAGGGATGGCACGGGGTAGTTGCGGACGGATGATGAGGAGGGGGTGGGGGTGGGAGATTTGGTTTGCGTGTGCAGGATTGACTGGCTTGGCTGCACCCATGCCCGAAGGACGTTACCACGGCAACCTGCAATTACCAAGGTGCCATTAACCCTTCCCGACAACGACGACGGCCAGTGTGTGGAAAAGCCAGGCATACAACGGTTGGGCGAAAGATGAAAAAAAACCCGCTCGTCATCCCCGAGGCCCGAGTGGTGGTTCTTGTTGGACAGTTTTCCTCGACCGGGGCCACAGTTTCGCCCACCGTCAGCAGCATTAACATTCAAGGGTAGCGCGTCTTCAAACTGCCGCTGAGCACCAACGTCCCACCCAAAAGACAAGTGGCAAATCTAGAATCAGAACCCACGTCGAGGTGGGTAGATTAAAGATCCACCCATCCGGACCCGGTCCCTAGCTTGGATACTGGTAAAATGTGCCCTTCGGATAGTCCTAAGCAACCACCGAATATAATAAACTCCAAAGCCCTATCAATTACCAAACGCACCACAACACTTCGTCGATAGGTGGCGATGGTGGGTGGTACAGTGGCGAAAGTTCTGGGAACTGATGGTACAGTTCCTGTTACTGCTACAAAAATAATCATTGGGATATTTCCAGCCAGGATTTAGCTGTTTGCTTTACCAATCCCACGCATATTGAATGTTCTTATTGTTTTCATAACGCTCTTCTACTTTCCTGCACTGTTGATTAGAGGTGGCTCAGACAGGTCAACTTCGCCCATGACACAAGCACACAAACAGTCCAGGTGGTCACGGCTCCCACCTAATGCGTGATTAACGAATTTTTAATGGGTGCAGTCAGGTGGACTGGTCTGCGCAGTAGTCGCACTCCTAGGAACAGGCACACCAAGGAACATCAAAGTATAAGCAAACTAACTGTTGAACTGGGCGAGTTTGGGAGGATTTGTTCCTGGTCCCAATCTGTGAGACTACGTTGTAGCAAACACCCCTTTCCTTTTTCGTGTCATATTGGCTGAATATGGTGCTCAAATTTATTAACTTTTAGAAATCTCCATTTTTGTGGAAATACAACAGCCACTCAAAGCTTTAAAACTTTAGATTGTCTTAATGGAATGGAAACTAAGAAATGTTATTTTGTTTGGGCACAACATTCGGCGACGTACATCGTGAATCAGACGAAGCCAAAATTTAATTCCGTGGAGCCAAAGGCGAGATTATCTATCATATCATTAGACCTCTATCACGCCCTAAACTGTGTTATTCAAAAAAGCTTTTTTTGGTCATGGTGACCCCATCAGTACACGTCAAAAGAAAATGTTTGCTGAGGCCTACCAGCTTTCCCAAGCTCAACCTCAAAGCTATCCCAAGGGACGTCTCTAGGCCTGGTGCTGTAGTGCAGTGAATACAGTGAAAGGAACTAAACCAGATGTTTCGCGCTTTAAAAGCAATATATTATAGCTTTAAGTCAATCAATGAATTAAAAAATGTATTAATGTTCCCATTTTAAGGCCTAATCGTTCACGGAAACACTGTACGGGATCAACAACCTCAGGCGAGTAGATTGTTACCTCTTGATTTCGTTATTTGGAGGGGGGTATGTACGCCAATTTATTTGTTGTTTTATCATCGGGAATCCATCCGTGACAACAGATTTTCTTTCGCAAGCGTCAAACATTCAAAATTGATACAAAAATGAGCCGACACCGGACTCCGGAGAGGACGAAACAATGAAACATTGAAATGCTAGCCATTGCATAATGGCGAACAAAATTGCGACTCAATTTCAGCAAACCGGAATAACGTTACTAAATTTCACAAATAGTAGGGAGCAAAACATTATCTTCCCTGAAAGTCCTAATTGTTAAGTCGTTTCAGATTTAACTGTATTAATTAAATATTGCCGGTTTGGCAATATTGAAGTGTATTTTCCTGTCGGAGAGGATGTCGAATGGATAGCACAAGCGTAAAAATCAGAGCTATGTAAAGGTATAACGTTCTTTTTAACTGCGCTACGAGTCGTATTATATGTATTTCAACATAAAAATTGATGACCCCTAGGAGTCTTAAGGTCAAGACGCTGGTACGCTTGGTGAGCCAAAAAGAAACTCATTAAAAAAGGCAACCTGCCACTTTTCATTTGTCATCAATCTTTTGATATATCGGATATCCAGATAATAGAGGTCATGTGCACTAGAGCTTGGTAAAGATTATCGTGTCCTCTGAGATTAAAAATGCATTTAGCCGCAAATACATTGTTGCTCCAAGTGACTGAACTTGCGATAGAGAAAGCTACAAGAAAATTATGTTCACCAGGTTAATTAATATTAAAATAATATATTAATCAGTTTCTAACAGCAGGCAACGGGTCACATAAGTCACAATAGTAGTTGCAAAAATCAAGCCCCTCGTTCCATGCAACCGATGTTTTTCTGCCCTATCACCCATTCGAGTTTCCACTCTCATGCATGTAAAGTTGTCCCGGCCCCAAGGAAATTTAAATATCGTATAACAAACAAAGCTGAACAAACTCCATATTGAGCTTTCGTTGTCGCGCAACAAGACGGCCGGGGCAAAATAATATTTTTACACTACGCCATTCATACTACATCTACGCACCAATCTTAACTTTAGAATGCCATTGCGGACCAATCAACAGTCGAAACGTTTCCACGAACGGACTGCTGTTGTGGTTACTAAAATTAACCTGTGATTGGTCAATTAAAAGTGGGGAAAACGGCCGCCGAACAATATGGCGTGCTCCCATTAAAACGCGAATCAGGTATCTGCCATTCAAAATTGCTACCGTTTAGATCGGGTTGCCGTAATACCAAGCACATAATCTGATTTATCATTGTTCGAGCTCTGTTATCTGCATTATTATTTTTAATTCACTTTAATGTAATATTACTACAGGAGTTTCTGTACCCCTCTTGGTGCTTAGGCACTATGAGAGGGGCACATTTTCACCAGTACCCCGGGATCGAATAATCGAGAGCCCGTGCCGGGAATCGAACCCGGGACCGCCGAGCCACAGTCAGTCGCAATAGCAATCATTTCAATGGCATATGAACGGCAACCAAGAAGAAGGCTTGACAAATGGATGCGTTGGGTATTTAAGATCAAGTCTCCGCAACGCAATTCCGAGCTCCAATGATAAAAAAAAGTTATGTAAGTGCATGCAATACAAATTCATTTAACAGATAAAGCGAGAGCAATTGGAAACTAACCAGTAATTATTCTTTTCAGCACGCTAAACTATCTTGCTCCATCACTGGACTACAGTAACAATTCGGAGCATTGAACGAAATTTCAATGCCAACAACATATTAAATTCTGAAAACCATTAACCGGATTTAACGGAACACAATGTGGCACAGTAGCCGCTCTCTCGACACGCCACCATCACGTGCAACATGAAACCCGAATTAAAATTGAAAAATTATTAAATCCCTAGCCCATCTATCTGTATACGGAAGCTCAGGTTGCCAGCATTCCCCCCTCCTATTTGCACGAAAATGAAATTTCCGTCCGGAACAATTTATTAACGATTAAATCTATTTAAAGCGGGCAACCCTGACATTTCAATAATGCGGTTGCAAAACCACAGCATTTCCTGACGCACCGAATTAATCACGACAGAGTTAAATGAATCCAGAACTCTGACGCGCCATCCTACGCGTCATCGTCAGTAACCGATGGCAACACAAATTGACTTGTGCCATCATCTCTGAGCTCATTTTCATTGTAAGGAATTTACCTGGATAAAAGCGGGAGATTGTACGCTGTACAATGCTATTCAGTCGAAGTAACGTAATACACTGTACTAGGACGGGAAAAATTATTACTCAAGAACCAACGGTTGTTGCACCTGAATCACCGATATGAACGAACTACAATAAGCGATAACATCCCCTAGCTGTTATGTTACATAAAAATGTCCACCGTCTAGAGAAAAGAAGTCTAAACAAATATTCCCACTTGCTTTCTTTTCTCAGCTAACGAGTCATATAAATGCGAAGGATCTAAACTATTAAATATATAAATAAGATGATGCAGAATATAATACTACCCCAGATGTTGAACCTCCTTAACAAACGTTTTTTACGAGTACGTCGGAGGAACAACTTTTCCTCCTGTTATAGAGTTTGACCTCACCTTCCCCTTTCCAGCCCTTTTCTCAGTTTCTCGATCAGATTTTTTTGGACGGGCGCAATAGCAGCATTTCGAATTCAATTGACGAGGAAGCGTAGCTGCTTCCCGAAAGAGCTATTGAAGGCCGGAATTTGTTTACAAATTAATTTTATTTATTCTAATTTTTTGGGTAGTGACGAAGGTGTTAGGCGAGTTCGTACATTTGTCTATGTGTTTCGCAAATCTACAATTTCTTAATTTTTCCTGATATGTAAACGTCGTTTATCGACGATCTTGTTGTCAACTCGATTGCAGTTAAAGCAATCTTATATTTCTGTTTAAACAGATGGCGCCACAGACTAGCCATAGTGGTGCAGAAATAAAATCGGCACGGAACGGCTCCGGACAATAAATGAGAAAAATAGGATAGTTGGACCGCTTACCTGCTACTCGCGCAAGACCCCGTGATCCTAGTCCGATGGCTCCGCCGTAAGCTGGAATGCAGCTCCGGCGGGACGCTCGAGGAAGTCGACGAGTTGCCGTTCACAGACGACGAATTGCTGGCCACAGCGGCCGCACCACCCCCGCAGACGCTGGGCACACTGGAGCCGGCGCCGCTTCCGCTCCCCGTGTTAGCGGCGGTCGAGCCGGAGGAGGCGCTACTGTTCACTGCGGTCCAATTGGAACTGGCGGACGACAGGGCCGAAGCGGATACCTTTTGTTGCTGGTATCCACCGCTGCCACTCTTGGCGTTGCCCGAACTGGCACCACCTAGCGTCGCACTGTAGCGCAGCGACGAACTATAAGATCCTGGAAGATGGACAAACGATAGTGCACACTAATTAGCAATCTACTCACACATTCTTGAATCACCGATCACTTTTATTTGTATAGACATCATAGTCATAGAGGCTCATAATCTTTTTACCAAGACTAGTTTGATTTGCATAACCACTATTGTTTGCAGATATGCTTTTGAAAAATACCCAACAAGAACGAATAATTTAATTTCTCACTTCCAATTTTACCACTGCTCAATATTAAAAAAATATTTTCTCATTTCCAAATTCTCATTTAATAAAATTAACGTTTAACAGAGAGGTGTATAACACTAACATTGGGCGTGCAACAAAAATGAATGAGCAATTTTATACTTGGAAAAAATGTAATGCAGTTATTCGGTACACAGGATTCATAAATGAACATCATAAACAATAATTCATTAAATACTTTTCGTTGCAACCCTTTCTTGCCATGTAGTATGGAATAAAACTAACTTTCCCAAACGTTTCACTATTACAATGTATTCAGCAAAATAAATAAATGAATGGAACTTTACAATTTCAACAGTGCCTAAAAACTGATTGAACTACTGTCCATTGTCGTCACCTCCAGGGATTCTTACCGGAAGTCTTTTGACGGCTGTTCTCCCTGGATGTCCCGGCGTCGGGAGGATGGCTGCGCTTTTTAGGCACCACACCAGACGACTGTCCCTCGCGAGCGGTGGCAGCAGAGGACGAAGCCCCCGAAGATGAAGCGGCGGCGGAAAAGTTCAGCGCGTGTGGCGCAGACGACGACGACGAATGAGCCGAAGTGGGCGGCAACGGCTGGGACACGCTTGCTGAACCGGCAGCACCGTCCAGTCGGTACTGGTTGTGGTGGTGGTGATGGGCGGAGCGCTTGGGTGGCAGGAGCGCCTCTGACGGGGGCGGAGCGGCCTGTCGCTTCTTGGGCAGGCGGGGCTCGACGGCAATAGCAACGGCTGTCGAGTTGGAAAGGGCGGCAGCGGTGGACTTGCCCGACGAACGGTGGTGATGGTGATAGTCTGAGCGAGCCGAAGTGGAGGCAGTCGTCAGGTTGGCATTAGTCGGGTTTGGCCGCGATGAAGAGACTGAGGGAGACGAGGAAGAGGACGATGACGAGGAGGAGGCGCGTTGGTCCTTGTGGTGATGACGTGAAGAGGACGTGCTGGCGTGGTGGCGATTCTTGGTGTGATGGTGGTGGTGATGGTTACTACCGCCGCCGCTGGTGCTACCGTGACCCACCAAATTTAGGGGTGCGCTGGCCGAACTGCCGAGCAGGGATTGCGAGAGAAGGGAGCGGTCACCAGTTGATGTTGACTGGCTCTTGTTCTCAGAGTGATGTCCGCTGCTGCTGCTGCTGTGGTGCTGACGGTGGTGGTGGTGATGGTGGTGTGAGGATGAGGAGGCAGAGGCCGAAGGTTGTTGCCGCGACAAGGACGCGTGGCTCTTGGCGGCGGCGCCGGCGGGCGGACTGTGGTGGTCCTGCGATGAATCGGTCGGAAGATTTTTTAAAGTACGGTGATGCTGCTGTTGCTGGTTGTAGTGACGGTGGTGCGAGGAGGACGAGGTGTCGCGACTGTGTGTGGCGTGCTCGCTCGGCTTGTCGCGGTGGCGATCGGTCGATTTGTTCGGGGCGCAGGCAGAAGCTGTCAAAATAGTTACGAAAAGATAGGTTTGAGGTTTGACCCAAGTCATTTATGTTCCCAACACAATACAGAGACCCAATTTCAAATAAATATTAAAGGGTGTAAACTGAACCAATTTCAGATCGAGATATAATAATGGCATGAATCAACTCTTCCCAAATTAAAATTTCGGATATGGGAACAAAATTAAACACAGATGAATGCTAGAAGAACAATCGGGTACAATCTCTACTACAAAGTCATCAAAACAAACTGTTTTTGGAGTACTTTCGGCAGCGATTCGAAATTTAAGAAATCATCACGAATGTCACTCACCAAGGATGCTTAAATTTGAATTCGCGACCTTCATCGAGTTCTCAATCTATGTTTACTAATACAGTTAACATGATCACTCTACGAACGACTGTAATATCTGAAAGTTTACGTCATTTGTTTTGATGACTTTGGAGCAGTTACCCATTGTTTGCCCAGCAATCTTATCATTCATCTATATTTGCTTTTACTACTACTACATCGGACCCACATTAATCAACATACTATTGTTATACAATAGTTAAAACACGTGGGGATAGACTCTGATGGAGGCGGCTCCCGAATTTGAACATAGAGAAACTAAGAATTTAGGCACTGGTTACAAAATAAGTGCTAAGATTATTTAATTTTAATTATTCTGACTAAGATGATTAGATTTTGGACTCGTGACTTTGCTAACCTTTCGCAGATGCTGCCTTGGTCGATCCCTTCTTGCGGGCCCCACCGGTCGGTTTGTCGGTAATAAGTTTGACAGGTGTCGGCGGAGAGTCGACGGAGGAGGAAGGGGACGAGGAGACCGAAGACGACGGCGAGGTAGAGCTCGATGAGCCGTGCGAGAAGCGGCTACGGCTAGCCGAACTGTTGGAGCGGTCAGCGGCACGAGAATGAGATCCGGCCTGCTGCTGCTGCTCACTGCTGTGCTGGTGGCGGACGCGTGTGTCTGCCTGAGTGGAACTCGTGGAGGGTGATGCGGTGTGGACTGTTGACAGGAGTGCCAGGGATCGTGACCTGGACCTGTTAAAATGACGAACAAGGCAACGAACTGTAAGACTAGAACGAGTACATTTAAGAAACCAAATTATTGAAATTTATGAACTTCAGGGCGCAGTTAAGTTTTTAAAAATTTCTCCCTTCATGGAGCGGTACAACGGACCATACATAATTTTACACCATACTTCATAAAAAAATGAAATAAAAATTAAGTGCGACTCTAATGAAAACTAACAACGCAAATAAAAATTTTAATGTACCAAATAGCTTGTAGGGTATCTATTGCATTAATCAATTTGGTGCAAATATCTTAGGAGCAGAATTGTTAAAGCGGGAATTCTTTTTTTTAGAACATCTTATATTTAAATATTGTACGTTGGGTTGTACCCAGGGGTAAGAGCCGAACTAGCCAAAAGGTCCGGTGTTTAAATCGTGATCAAATGCGAAGCTATGTTTTTCACGATAATCGTCTTTCGTCCCAGACACAACAAACATTCTAGTAGTGATGTTGCAGATGCCAATTTTTAGAACTAGTGCATTTAAAGAAGCCCGGTTAAATCGCACGCCAGTCACATACACCTTCAACTCAATTTGAGTCGACCTGCTCATCGTTCGGTGCAGCACTGGTGGCAAAATTCACAAGCTGAATTGGTTGGGAGCGTGTCTCTGGCGAGCGAGTAGGGGTTGCCGGAAGAGCGTTACAAGACCATTCCCAGCTGTGCAGCAGTCTATACGATTGATTTTATAAACGAACTCAACCTTATCTAGACCAAATACCCCAGTTCCCCGTTTCAGTTTAACTCTGTTTTAATAACTGTGTTTTAACAGCATTTATAAGATCTTACGTGAAACGCAGGCCAAAATACGGCGAAATTATAAAACTTAAATTAATGAAAATTTGCCACAGTGCCAATATTTCATCATAATTAGTAAATATGAAATCAAATGTTTCTTTATTTGCCCGGATACAGTATTATTGATATAAGAGTTACTGTTCGTCTTATATTTGGCGGTCTTCCGGGTACAACCCAACATCACATTTAAACACCCTACAAATTTTCATTTTCATAGTAATCATAGTATGTTGACATTTTATACAAACACTTCCTTCATCCGCTCATCTTGCCACCAATTTAATTAGTGGCATCAAAATAAGTCCGCAATGTTAGTCGTTGACTTGCGTTTTCCCGAAGATCGCAGTAAATGAACAACACAAATTCCAAGAAAGGTTTCTACACTTTGAGAAAAACATGGCATGGCACACACACTAATAAAGTCAATCGTGGACAAACAAATCGCACACACGGAAAATGAACACGAACGACAGAGGAGAAAACTAGGACAACTTGCCGAGTGAGGATTGGAGATCTGATTCCGGAAATTGCTCCCCGTCGGCTGCGTCGGCTTGCGGATTTTTTTTCTGACCCCCCTGGATTCCGATGACAGAGATAGCTAGGTAGATCTGCCATAGACGCTAATCGGAGCCCAAATCATGCCACGGACAACTACTCTGACCACGCTAGAAGAAAAAAAAATTGCAAAAGGTTTAGTTACATACAGACAGGCATGTAAATGGAGAAAACAACCACAAGCGGCAAGACTTAAAGGGGCAACATTCGCACATTTTTCTTTGATATTATTGCAATATTACAATTGCATGGGTTAAGTGAAATCGAATGTGTGCCATTAAGACAAACACAGGAACATCAGCAAGAAAGGCTTGCTCATACGTATCATTCACAAAGAACACTTTGTCTAAGGAAATTCCAGCCAGTTTGGCCACCTTGACAGCAGAAATCGTTGAATCACTGCTGTCCACTTTATTACTGTACTCTTTCCGTGGATCCACCGAAATTGTACAATGTTATTTACAGACTTTCCAACAATAATGGTTCTGCCAAAAAGCAGCATGCTAAAAATTTACAATTAAAATTGGAAAACGTTAATCTAACCGACTGAAATTTCGCACACTCGTTGGCAATACATTCCTTCTTTAATTGCCATGGTCATCGTTTTGCTATGCGATTCTAAAAATGGCGTTGTTTTTTTTACGCCACCGTGCGGTTTTTTACGTAATTTTTTTAACAAGTCGACCAAAATTAGTCTGATTATTATGAAACTTGAGCTTAATTAAGACAACTGCATCCCTTTTAGAATTCCGAGCTCCATCAGTAAACTGTGGTCGCTCAGAAGTCTCACGAAGGTAGACAGTTTCGGTTTGGTTTATCTTTCGCTGAAGAGTTTCATAGATTGTGATTGAGTTTGGCGAATGTCATTTTTGCAAATATCAGTCCAATTGTGCTTCACTGAAACAGCTGAATCATCATTGTGCCTTTTTCTTGGGCGCAGAGATTCTCAAATACTGAAATTGGGGACTCGGAGGAGACTATAAATCGGAAGTTGATTTCTCAAAACCATCGGGTGCCACAATTGTGGATTGTGCACATGCGCAGATGACGTAATATGATGTTGAGAATCAAATTTGAAAGAGTAAAATACGCAGCCTGGGTGTCGTTCAATGCGCTTCCCTCGTGTGTCAACAACATTCAACGCACAGATCCGTTCGCTAAATTTCGCGCAAGAAATCGATTTCGCTGCGGTTGCGTTTGGCATCATAAAAATGGGCACATCTGTGCGGACAGAGCGCGTCGACGAGTCGATGACGCACTCTGGCTGGTTGACGCGCCCCTCAGTTGGCTCGATCGTGAACGAGGATACCATTGTAATAGGCCTGTGCTCGCCTAACGGGTTTGGTCCCCCCCACATACAAGATTACTACTGTACTCATGCATGTGGTTCACTGCTGAAGTGAGTAAAACAAACCAAAATCACATTTGAGAAAATTGACAAATTTTTAATGTGTCCGTCTTGAGTCGCCGATTTTATGGGTTTCCCCATTCGGTCAAATCACACAAAAACCACTAATTCCGATTAAGAAAAAACCATTTACTTGTTTGTTCAATACAATTTCTAAAGCGGTTGAGCATGCAAATCACATGTCAGCTACGATTTGAAAATGAAACATTTAATTTTTTAGTACATTTTGAAGTTCGCAATTGCACCTTAATGCCAAATGGCTAAGCTATTGACAGACAGCAGAGTACAAAATATTAATGTTTTAACAATATTTTGTATTGGAATCGCATTAGTTCTTACTAAATTCATTTCGGCACTTGTGTAGAAAATAATCGTCATTTTCTCATTCTTGATCTGAAGATGTTTTTTTAATTGTAGGCCATCAGAGTGTGCAGGTGGTCAAGGGAACTCAACTCCTATTAATTAACATTATGCTTCGAAGGCAAAAGGAAGTAGAACCGAAATAGAAGTTTGATCAGTTCCTGAGCAACACCGTTTCGATCACGATCCCGATACCTGGTGGCATGCCAACATGACAGATTCGGTCGGCGCTTCCGGATCACAACGCGACTAAAACAAAATGCGTGTACCAATCATATGGTTGCGGGTTCTAGACCTTTCAGTTAGTTGGCAAAGACAGGCGCACAAAACACAGCCATTGCGATTTGGGCAAATAACGCATCGCCACACTGCCAACTGGTCACACAAAAAAAAAGAGTAACTGGAATTTAACTTTGACAGATTGTTGTGTGGCGATTGATCGGCAAAAATTGAACAGACGACGGACGAGTTATTATTTATAAACCGCGATTTCTATTGGACAATGAATGAGCAACAGACCTAACACTGCCACATTTCCAGCCACCAACCAACCAACAAAGCAATGTTGGCAAGGACAAGTACAGGTGTATTATGATAGCCACAGCTGAATAGAATAGGAAGGAAATAAAAGCCAAAATATTCAGGAACAATGTCTGAGAAGCAACTAACTAGCCAACATAAATTGACGTTCAACAAGCGGCATTTGACGACATAACCTAAACATGACTTGATAGGAGTGTCAATTTTAGACACTAGTAAATAACAACCGGACTATCTCTAGGATTTCACCTTGTGATTTGACAGTTTAAAAGTTAGCCTACACTTCGTGACTGATTGATTATTGTATATAGCCGCCCAAAACCAAGAATGACATTACTGACAAAAACCTTTTTATATTTCTTTTACGAATACTTGAAAGTCCAAATCAAATGAACTTTCGACCAATACCTAAGGGTCACTCTAGGTTCCCTCCTGACAGACTAATCGTCTATCATTCCATTAAATGTATCTTGGATAAGAGTACATTCGAATCGGGATAAGAATACATCGAGAACCAAGGTGGTATTTTTGCTATTTTAAAAAAAAAAATTAATTACACTACACGCCCATTTTCAATCATGCTTTCAGCGAGCGTCTCGAAATCTGCCAGGCATAATGGTTTTTATTTTTGGAAGCAGTTTTAATTCTTATTATCAAATATTTATTTATTCAGACTCCTAGATTTTAGACATGGTTGGACCTTTACGGATGGAAGCAACATAACTGAGAATACCAAAGATGGCCGTTGAATCCCGAAACGCGACAATAACAAAACTAGCGGGGAAATAAACATTTCCATTGTTTGTTTTTTAAATTCCATCACTGTAGTCGCCGCACTACAGGCGTTTCTGTACCCCTCTTGGTGCTTAGGCACTTATGCGAGGGGCACACAGTTGATCTCCAAAACACCTTTTATCCGATTCGTGCACAACACAGATGATCTTGCGAACAAATCCCTTCCAAATTCATCTATCTATCTACTGATCAGTCTTGGGTTCAAGCCCCAATCGGTTCAGCTAACGGATAGATACGGATGTAAGCAAGAGGATGGGCATGAGGCTGCCAAGATAAAGAAAGCGCTAAACTTCCTTAATTTTACCTGGCGCTACGCGCTATACAACAGGGTGTCCATTTTCGACATCAGCGTTCGCACTAACTCGATTTTTTTGCTGCTTCCTCCACCATTCTATTATCTTCCTTCACACACATAAATCGGCAACACTCCTAACACACCAAACACCCTCGAGCTCACCTATACGCGAAGGAGAGAGGGTGTACAAAAAAAACCCTGGAAAAAGTGAAACCGTTCCGAAACACCACACACATGTACATACAAACACAAGGCTGATATGGCGTACATACACGTACAATCGTGGAAAACTGGCGCACACACTACACTGACATTCACACACACACACACACACGTTTCGTACATAGGCGTGTGTGGCAGGCACACAGCAACAGAACAGGCAAGTGGTGCAGAAGGCCAAGCCCGCTGAAGTAGGTCACCGATTTCCATGTATTAAAGCTGAGCTCTGCTTGCAGGCTATTTTAAAACACGTTTCCCGCGGGGAGGCAGGACTGGGTGGTGGTAGTGATGATGGTGGTGGAGGGACAGGCCTACAACCTAGGCGGGGGTAGAAAAACTCCAAATGAGCCAGAGCAGACCCAACACCATCGCCTCAAACATTGCAACCATCATCAGACTGGGGAAAAAATATATCTATTTGGATGTGCTGAATGCTCTTCACCAGGAAAACAATGCCTGGTTGGAAGAGCATGAGATCTGACGTTTGAACGGTTAAACAGGCGAATTGACATAAGTGAAAACAAATTATTTTCATTGCTCAATTAAAACAAGTACAGTGTGTGTTGTACCAATTCGCGTGTTTAATCCTTGTAAATGTCAGATCTATTTTGATCATTTTATATTTAAACAAGCTTTGCATGAGTACATAAACTATAAAAAAACAGTAACCGATGGCCGAAGATGCCCAAGTAACCGTCAAATCCGATCAATTTCATTCACGATTATCATTTACCCAAATAGAAGAAACAAATTGGAATAACCGAAAAGTCTTTCAAACTTGTCAGCACGTTTGATTCAACCGTGACTATGTGAATGATTGCGTTGCACTTTTAATACAACACTAGGGTTTTGTCAGATTTCGAATATGAAATTTATTTCTCAGTGGCAAATTCACCCCCCAAGCAGCGCTGGAGAAATCGAGCGTACTTCGGGTGTTGATTTTGAATTTAAATACCAAAAGCACTGCCTTTCAAGAAAGAAACTTGAGAGATCGGTTTCTATCACATTTTTAGTAAATTCAGAAACATATTTTCAAACAGAAATTAATTTGAGATCGAGGAAATTACTGTGGTCACTTCAATTTTGCTTTTGTTGGTACATTATATTTGCAAGCAATCGTTTTGGCGATCAACAAAGTAATCGATAACACCCAAGCACTAAACGCTAGTGACGATCAAACACTAAAGACCACGCATTCGAATCTTCCGCGAGAAACACAATCGATAACGGTCCACCCGAGCCCCAGTCAGATTGAGTGCGGTAGGAGAAAGCTACCTGGGGCCCTTGGTCGACGACACCCTAACCGAAAAGTGACATAGTACCGACAGGCAACACGACTAGTGTTGCTTGACGGATAGGATGACGCCAACTATGCCGCTCGCTCCACAGGGTATCTATTTTCGTTTCAAGTCGACTGATAAAGTAGTTGGAACTGCGTGGCAACGCGATTCGCCACTTTTCCACATGGTTAACCAACTGGCAGGTTGGCGTTAACTGGGTTGCCATGCAGTTTTTATATTTGAACGTAGTTATGAATAGGGGCCTGAATTTTAGAGTTTCACAGATTTTTTTCTGCATTAAATATGTACAGATATGTTTCAGGCCACCTGGAAGCCACCAGACACCCGAAAGTCACACCAACTAATAAACAAAGATTTGTCAAAGATGTCTTATTGTAATGTAGAAAGAATCCCCCACTTTTGATTGGGTTGCCTCTCCCCCAAGAAATTGGGATGGCCTTAAGCATACTTCAATTTTTATACTAATACGCATTGTCTCGTCACACTATCGAATATTAGTTACAATTTTGGCGAATTTTGCCGATTTCTTATTCTCTTTGGTTTGCATTATTTGTGGAAATTGTATTTTGAAAGTGCTGGCAAACTACATTAAAAAAAAGTAATAGCTGAAGACTTAAAATAAACATTTGGTTAAAAAACAAAATTGCACGGAATTTCATTTTTCGAAATTTGTATGAGCATGTTTGACATTTTACAGAACCTAGAGACTCTGTTTCTAAATAGGAATCGAGAAGTGGTACCCAGGTAACTACGTCCGGATGAAACCTGCGCCTAGGAATAGTTATAAATATTCTTCATGACTATAACACATGTGTAATTATAAGGCCATCCTCGATCACAAATTTTTTCGTTACTTTTGAAACAGTAATTTGACCGGTTACACCTGGTGAGAAACAATCCCACTAACCTACAGGAAAATTACCAAAGATTTCGTAAATACCAGAAATTCACAAATTGGATTATCGTGTCTTAACGTGCATTTGTTAACCATGATCGAAACATGTGTGGATGGATTAAATACAGGTCGTAACTAAAAGGTAAACATGTATTAAACACGCAAACATTTCAAGTCTAGCATTGTTCACATCGATTAATTAATTGCCCAGCCAAATGATTGGCCAAAGTTCAGACTCGCAATTGTTCATTGCCGTTGAGCGAACGTTCTCCCGAGCCCGGAGCGATTGCAAATTTCAATCCCCACATACTGGATATCTCAATTATTGATTTGTTGTGCTGGATCAGGCTAAGGGGGTTGGGGGATGTCTATTGCTTTGAATTAGGGGTAGAGTGTGTTTTTCTCCACGAATTCATGTCCTCGGCTGCCTTCATAAACACTTGCAAACGTTCGTTGCTTATTCACTTAAGACAAGTTTGGTCACGTTCATAGAAATAGGATGGTGGCTGGTACAGATGCACTGAAACTTACAGGGAAAACAATTACTTTCCAGTACATGCAACTAAAAATCACAACTTGTGTGCCCAACAAAATATTGACAAGGGGTCAGTTTTACCACGCCTTTGATGCTTCCAGAGACTCATCCCAAGTGGTTTGCTCCGCAAAGTCATGGACGTACCCAGAAGACAAGGTACCCCAGCAAAAATTGTTGCCGACTGAAGGAGCAGAGGCCTTTTTTTATTCAGGTGTCTAGGCCTTCTGCACTAGAATAGGGGCCCCTAATTTTTTTAGTAAGCCTGGCACACTCCCCTTCTTCCCCTCCCCCTAAAAATCGACTAACACTGGTCGACAATAACCAGTCTCGAAAATCGCAGATTCGACAATTCCACCGCAAAGACAACAATGGTGGCATGTCGAATGGTGCTCACACGGTCGACCTTCACCAGAAACCGACCAAAAAATTGGAAACGGGAAACGAGAAAACAGGCGGAAATAAATTATATATGTTTTCAACCACACCACTGGCAAGGGAGGAGGCCATATTGAAAATATACATGGCCATAGCACATTCAATGTAAAAGGCTATTTTTCACCGTTCGTAGCGACCGATACGATAGTCATGCGGTCAGATCGCGTTAAGCAAAACTAGGCATCATCCATTCTTCCCATTATCCAAAACAACCCACATGCCAGACGCGCCCCTAAGGATAAGCGGATCGATAGCACGGGGTGCGAACATGGCGCACAGATGGGATAATATAACCGCACACGCACATAACCCCCCATATAAAATCCCTCACTTCAATCCCCCAATAGATAGAGAAGATCACCAATAAGTTACCTTGATTCTCATGCAAACAGTTCGAACAAACCGTTCAACCAGAATTCGAAATGAGTCGAGAAGACGCCAAGAGTTTAGCCATTTTTACAAGGCTGCGACATATGCGAAAGACTACGAAAACGGCGAATGCGGAGAGTCGCAACAGATTTCCTACGCACCAACACTATTCCGGTCGCGCACCTAGCGGGACTTGCAGGAAAATTATTTTGTCGTATAACGAACCAAGCTGATATCAATGAAAAGAAATACCCCGCTAGGTGCGCTACGGCCAGTGACAAGAATTGGATGGGTGCGTTTGGTTATTTTTAAAACGAGGCCTCCCAAACGTCACGATAAAAGTGCGAACAAAAGCGTAGGACACCACACACACACACACACATAGCAGGGGAGAGAAACACGGATATCATTTTTTAAAAATTAATTAGTGGGCTCTCAAGCTGGACGACTTACTCGATTGATGCTGCCACGACATTCCCACGTTAAATCATTCTCGAAACGAAGCCAGAAACGCGGACGATTTTTGCTGCCGTTGATGATTAAATCTATTGAATTCATTGGAGTAGGAATCGATACCAGACCATGCCTACTCTCTGCCTGCTGCTGTCGGCTACCCACTAGTGACTTGCTGTCTAGCGTCTAGGAAAAATGCGCTCCATTCGCATCGGATGTGCCATTCGAATTGAAGGACGGTGCGTTGGCGTTCAATGATACGTTTTTCTTTAACGAGTTGGCTTCTGATGAACCAAAAATATCATTGAATGGTACAACGCTTTGATTCCGATTCGGATGAAAAGATGCTATGTGAACAGAATATTCTCGTGCTGCGAGGGAAATTCGATAGACTGATCTTTTAAGTTCAAATGTTTCTTTTATTTGCATGCAGAATAATTGGTCGCCAAATAAAAAGATTCGTTATCATAATTTTTGATTATCTATTACCAATACGATCTTCTTTTTGGACCTTCAAATATGCTTCAAATTAATTAGTTTCGATGATAATTTGAACGACCCTTGCCGCAAACGCGTCAAGATTCTTAGAAGTGTGTGGTTTTAAAAAAGTGTATTTATTTTCGTTAAACTTGCTGAACCGTAAAATGATGCATCCTGTGATCAATCCCTAGCTCAATCATTTTTAATTTTCAAGGGGGATTGTAAATGTGAAAATTGGGGAAAGTGTGAGACGGGCTCCAACTAAGTGTTGATGAACGGGGCGTACTAAAATGGTTCAGGTGCTGCTCGTACTTCAACTCCTATTTCTCCAGAGTCAAGAGCCTGTTCCTTTGACCTTAACATCCTTTGGCCATTCCATTAAAACCTATACTCTTTCTGACTTCATGATTGACCTCTTGATTTCTCTCCACTCAGTGGCGCCCCTGGAGTCGGTATATGGCAAAAGATTCCAAAGCGATTAGACATTTAAGTTGCAATTCTGATTAGTCGTGCACTCCATACATGCGCAAGAATGACGTAACGAAAAATAACACGTCACAAGTCAGCAAACAGCCGTGACCCGCTCAAAATACAGGCCTGCGAAGCTGCCTTCCTGGATGCAGGAGAGCTCAGGAGACCGGCATTAATAGCGAATCTAATTATACCGCTATTTCAACAAAAATATGAATCTCAGTGAAATTATCGTTTGCGATTCATACCTTGAATGCATCAATGACGATGATATATATACTACATGTGGTGACAACATTTACGACCTAAACAAAAGAGGTTGTTGATCAGGGCTTTCGAGCATATTGTTTATTTTCCATACATCTCCGTAGTCGTGTGTTTTCATTTTTCGTGAAGTTTTACCGAGGAATATCGCAAAAATGTCTACCCAGAGTTTCGAAAGATTTTTCAACAATTTCCAGAACCGTCTGTAAGTTATTGCCAACCAAATATTCTTATTTCAATCATGTTTTGGTGCCGCTGGTGAACATTCACTTTAGGCCTTATATTTTTTTGGGAGATTGGGAAGGACCAGCCCAATGGCGGCCCCCAAACCTGACTCAAAGTGATCTTCTGTTATATTGTAATCTTATTTATTAACCTGTTAGATTTCGATAATCTCAACGACCTTTAGTCTCGCAGACTGGTTGTCCCACAAGGTCCTTTCCAACAATGACCTGTTTCAGCATGGTTATTACAGCCAATTGCGATAGATATCCGATTTCGTATTTTATGAACGTCGAAGTAGTTTGAATTTGGGGTGCGTTATGCCTTAGAATTTTAAGTTTATATGACCTCTGAATTTCTGTACTCTCCTGTGGCGCCACCTAATGTTGCAATAATGTAATGAACGCAACCGTGCTTCAAATAACTTTGAAATTAAAAGCGCCCTCCCCCGAATTTTTTTAATGTCAATTACACATTATTTATTGTAGGCAATGGACATATCTGATCATCGAAACTAATCAAAATGTATTCAGACTTATCATTCAGCGAGGTTTATTGAACATCCGTTTTTGAGTAAATGGGGAAATTTTGTATTCTTGAGCCAAAATGTATAGTCCACCTAGGTCCAATAGAAAAAGATGGGTAGATTTTTTAAGTTATCAACTGTAGTCAACCGTACTACAGGTGTTCTGTATCCCTCATGGTGCTTGGGCACGTCCAGTACCCCGGGATCGAAATTTTTCGAGAGCCCGCGCCTGGAATCGAACCTTGGACCCCCGAGCCAGTCAGTCGCAATACCGACTGGGCTACGCCGAGTCGTACTGATTAGGCATTTACTATTTTGTTTTGACCAATCGTATCGTTTAGGGCTCCTTACGTTCAGCTTTTAACAGCCGGGTACACCAGATAAAACTTTCTAACACGATCGGGTGCAGTTGCCATTAGCCACGTCGGTGCGAATTGCTTTCTGGAATATGCGCACCTGTCCCAATATTGAATCCGTTAGAATTGTACAGTCATGTGCTGCGCATGTAAATTGCGAATCTCCGTAGTTCCCGGCTCAATAAATAGTCCCGTTGTTGGGCAATTCTAGTTAATATCTAAGTGCAGTAACAAGATGTTTTTTATTCCCCGGTCAACGTAGATGAGAACGAACGACTATTGCACAAGTACACTGGATAGTAGGGGGCAATCCGTACTCAGTATTGACGAAGTCTGACGCAATTACATTTAATTTGAATTAATCGACCGCTACATGCCAGTTTGGGTCAGTCGACGTGTACGTTAGTTTCAGCATGATGACGTCACTGTCGGTGGCAAATTGTCTTAATTTAGCAGAATTTTTTCAACCTGTCGTCCAAATGGAAACACTGATCGCAATCGATTATCGCACAAATACATGTATACAAAAAAATCGCTACAAATACCCGTTTTATACGCCAAAAATTAATCTAAAAGTTATCTCTGTAGTCTTCAAATTTATTGGCCGCCTTGTTGGTGATTGGTACGTAACCAACAGAACTCAGAAAACCGAACCAGGATCTGCAATTTTACTGTGTGAAACTGGTATAAGCACTATGTCAGGTCACCAATAACACTCGCGTGGCACAGCACTTATTTTCAACCAATAAACACTCACTTTGTGGGAAACCAAC
>JAQGBY010000619.1:0-40405 GCA_034698785.1 Mycogona germanica | reverse complement strand
TTTAAATAATAGTTTACTATTATTATATTAGGAGAGTTCTGCCAGCTCTTATCGCCTTTTCGGTTTAGCGTCCAGCTCGTTTTGAATATATCGGCGTTTTCTACTACTCTTGATTAGTTATTCTAATTTTCGTTAGGTACAGAGTAAATCATGAAAAACATGTAGTCATATTGTCTGATGTCCCGAAAAACATTCGCTAGACTCAATAACATCTTCTGTTTTAACCCTCCCCACCCATCCGCCACACACCTACCCCGACTTGTCCCGGTACAAGATCAAAATAAATTATAAATTCGTTTCGTCGCATTACTCATACAAATGACCCTGGAAATACAAAGTTCAAGATTGTGGAACAAAAACAAGAGATAATCAAATATTTATTGTGGCACGCGAAGCATGGCCCTCTGCATGCGTGCGTGTGTGTAGTAGCGACAAATTGTTTTCTCATATGTACGTGCAAAAAAACAAACGGTACGTTTGACATCCGCATCCTCTCTCCAGAGGAAAAAAAAGAGAAACAGATTGAAAATAAAGAGAAGCATCCAGTCAAATAAACAGGAGAACTTCGACAAAGCGTCTACGAAACAGAAGAAATTTTATGCTCACTCGCTCAGAGATTTACAAACCTCTGCTTTGTACTTTGTACAAAGTTTTATATTAAAAAAGCGATTAAATATTTAGGAATACCAATTACGATACACAATTTCAAATCGTAAAAAATACACATAAACAATAAACTTCTGAAACGATCACGTCACACTTAAAATACCAGAATTCTTGAAACATTAAAGTTTTAAACTACTTCTGTAAGACAATGTTTGTATATACAGTTCACTCTAGACCGACGATAGGCATTTTTGGGGGGTTGTATTAAAGCTCATGATGTCTTAGAGTCTATGATACATTTAACGATTCCAACTGCTGCTGCTGTGAGAGCCAGGGGTGACAATTTTGTAGTTGACAATATAGTTTAAAACAAAAAAACGGTGAATCGAGTTAAGAAAAAATTGTCAGCCTATCGTACAACCAACGCCATCTAGCCATAACCAGAGCTGCTAAGATGCATCCACCTAATCCTACGAGCATCCAGTAAATTACTTAGGGGCTTAGCGGTCGCTCACATTTTTAATGTAGCCATTTTGGCGATTTGAAAGCAGAGGAATAAAATGTCAACTCGTAGCCCCGGTACATACGGAGTATGCAAATGAGGCCACCTCTCTAGTCACGTATTTTCGTGAAGCGAAACAACATTAGTTCATTTTGCTCGGCACCACCACCACCACTGCCTATGCAGTCCAGGCGTTCTTCCTGATTAGAGGCGTTACCACCACACAGTGTGCCTCGCACCGAAAAGACTTCTGACGAGGATTTAAAGAGGGAGGGGGCTAGAGTGGTGAGGCTTGAACAAATTTGTATATGGATGTGTGCCGTGTACACGACACAAGAACGGGGGCTCGAGCACGATTTTCGTGTTTTCCCGACGAATTGCAGCCGACGTAAAAGAGAAGAACTCCGATAAAACAAATGCACTCCCGGCTTCCGATTACAGAGATCTCTTAGGTGCGAATCGCGCGAATTCCTTTTCTCGGTGCCTGGCGAGGGACCTCCCCGACCTCCAGCCGTGGAGCTGGTGCTAACTCGGACGTAAAATACCTGCGGGAAAATGCACGATTCGGGGGAGGGGGTAGTGCATATGGAGGGTGGTGGTGGAGAGATGGGGGGGGGGGTTTGCTGTGTGTTGGCAGTAGATAGGTTTATAGGCCCCCCCCCCATACGTATTCGCGGCACCCGAATCTTCTAGCTCACAAGACCATGCGTTTATCGAAACGGGAACCGAAATTGGAAGTGTTCATCCTTATAAGGGCAGCGGATGGTCAGTGGTGCGGTGGACGCCAGGCAGACAACAGACTGGTGCGATTACAATAGCCTGTGCTTTGTATAGTGTTACATGTTTACAATGTTTATGATCCAAGATTTGGGAACCCGAAATGACAGTAAATCTAGGTGGATTCGTATCGTACGAGGGTCCAGTATTTTAGGATCTGTAGATAAGCCGTTCATGGCGTCCATAGGGAACGACTCACAAGTTCTTACCTTTGAACAAAGTTAGCTATCCTTTCCAATTGCAATTCCGTAGTCATCTTAACCAATGATCGGGGAAAGGTATCAAATAGTGGGCAGGGATCGCGTCTCAGGAGGTTCAAGACGAGTGTGGGGGGGGGGGCAGATGTAAGGCATAGAATCTGCATTGCAAATTGGAGCGATAAATCTTCCCTTTATGGCCACGAACATATGCGAGGGAAGGTTAGATTATAGGCGGAGGCTCCGCAGACAAAGACATCAGTGTGGACTATATATATATACACACATATGGGCCGGGTCTTGTTCATTTGCATATTCATAGAGAAACCTGGCGCAGGGACGGCGAAAAGCAAAGACGTTAAAGGGCTGGCCCGGGGACCAGAAGGCCGGCGAATCGAGATTCCATGACGGCGATTGCTTTTCGTCGATGCGTAGAACAAACGTGTACGTACGTGCAGACACGACCAAAATTCTTTTGCTTTTCTATTGAGGGCATTCTAAAACAATTCGTATGGCAACGCCAGACAGAGTGCAGGTACAGAGTATTATGTTTTAGTGCCAGTCTGGGAACCTCGATTAATTCTTTGGGGGCGATTAAAAATTATCATATCGATTCTGACTCCGAAACTAGAGAATATATGACGTCAATGCAAATTATTATAATTGCTAAACGATAAAAATTCAAAGAAAGTAACTTTATCCCAATCGAAAAATCTGATCACTATGCTTACAATTTCTTAACAATGTGTTAAAATGTGCTGACCAGATGTATTCATAGATCTGATTTGAACACAAAGATTTCGATTTTATTTTCTGAATACTGTTTCATCTTGACAATACACTATGCAGTAAACTCAACGACGTAGAGTAACCTGAGAAAAGACGCTCAAAGATGTTTGATGATTTCAATAAAAACATTTATAACCTACCCTTTCAATAACTTTAAAAACATTTTGAAACTACCAGTATGTCGTCAATCTAATTTTATGCTGCTAACATAATCTGCACATTTAATCTGAATAAAGCTTTTGAAGATTCTCTCCTACGAGTATCCTTCTTGACGAATGGCGCAGTACTAAAAATGAAATTTTCAAACCACGTACATCAATGCAGCCATCTTATCAACAAGAAAGCCTCTAAAAGCATATGTTGATCTGCTAAGAAAGCAGCTCAAGAATAAGCAAATGTAATCCATTTTAAGTCCACTGACAACCACACACACCGAGTAAATAATGTAATAACATAAAGAGGAAACATGTTTTCATAATCGTGGAATATTCACATGAACCATACACGGCATACCAAAATTCTCCGAAAGTTAATTCGCTTAATTCAGTCGCGACGCAAACTTCCATTGACTATCATGGAATCCCATCTATCGTGGAAGAAAATCGCACTGGGCCGCAGAACAGCCGGCTCACACAAACCTGCTGGTTCCGATATGACTACATTTGCCATTAAATTTTTTAAAATATTCATCAGTTTCTTAGCTCACCAGTAGCTATCTACTAAAATATGCGCATGCAAATAGGCAAAATGCACCAATGATTCATAGGAAGCCCGACACGGTTGAGTTTCGGTCCATAACGTTTGGAAACCTATCATCGGTCATGAGTCTGAGATTCAAAGGTTCATACAAACTTTAGCCGAATAAACTTGCTTTTAGCATTAATAATGAGATTGCAGATTTCCGGAGCATTTCCGGGTCCATAAATTGCCAAGTCAAGTTCGATAAGAAATATGCATAGTTGAGGAGACTCTCAACAAAGCGGCTTCATTCCAAATCGCAAATGCAAAATATTCGTTTTCTTCTTGAAATGTAATTCAAGTAGATAATGACTTAGGTATTGTCTCCTGAGTCCGCATACTGTATAGTAAGTATGTGCACTTCGTACGAAATGTTCCGTATATTTACGTGAAATTTGAAAAATAAAAGATCCATGAAATCCGACCCGTTTCGGATTTGGTCTCAGGAGCCCAGCGCATCGTGTCCTATTCATGGTAAATTATGCCATTGTTCTGACAAAAGAAAGAATGAGAAAAAGTAAATTAGAATGCCAAGAAGATCCCAACGAATGGATATGCAATCACGATTCCGTGGCGCACTTTTTAAAAAACATTTCTTTTTCCGAACGCAGCAATGATGAATTAATCATCATCAACCATTTCGTCAAGTCGGGAATATGAGTTGTTCCCTGCAAAAAATTATATTTATATCGTGGGCAAAAAATGAGACCGTCGTTGCACATGTCAGGGCTGGAACAATCAATTGCTTATCATACACGCGTTGAGAACCCCACATATTTATCAGATCCGAATGAAAAGGAGAGTAGGGTCTGTCCTGCTTATGAAACAATAAATTAAAATTGATATTCGCGTAGTACGAATGTATTCACAAATGTGGGTAGTTTAGCAACCGTATTTCTAAATAAGAAAATCATTTATATTTCAATAAACTCGTTCTCCTTTGTGTCTATCCATCAGAGATATATCATTTTCTATATATCCTAGCCACAAAAATACAAATAAAAAACCAACCAGGCAACATCATTTCCATGTCAACAACGGATACCGATTTCCCAAATTATCAAGTTGGATCAACTCCATTCTAATCCACCAAAACAATGATCAGTGCAGACAAGCCCAGATTTTATTAAATCCAATTCACATTTTTAATGAATTCTAACTTCTGTCAGATGCACGTATTTGAGAAAAAAATTAAATAAATCACTCCTAAAAGTACGAACATAGCAGAGCGTCGTTTGACAAATTAAGCTTTACTTACGTGCATAACAAACACGGTACAGATCCGTGTTAACAGTAAGTTTCGTAAAAGCACTGCACATTTTTATGAACAATTGGTGTAAACCATCAAGGAAATGGCCAAATCGCGTGCAAGTTGATCACACATACCACATACGGTCCACACACACATGTATGGACCAATATTAGGTCTTCCATGCAGTTGGCAAGTCCGGTCTTATTTGCTCGCCGGGGGCGATCGATCGATGGAATAACAGGCCAATCGGATGGCTCCTTTGCTAGTCGGTAGGCGCGAGCGCCGGCCTTAAAAATCGTAATTTAATCACGCGTTTATGGATCAGCGTGAGAACGACAGACGGGATCGATCTCAGACTACGCTTGCGCATACATGACCATTTTAATGGACGAAGCGACACGGGCCAACCGCCCTGGACCGCGACTCAATTGGCACTAAAATTGGCACTAAAATTGACACTACATTTTCAAATATGCAATTTTTCACAATATATCCTCTGAAATCATGCATGTTGCTTTGACAACTTGCATGCCCACAAAAAATTGCAAACAAACAATTTTAAGACTGACACGGACAATAGTTAATATCCACCTACACCATTAGCATTTTTGACCATTAAAATATTCTTTTTCCAGGGCGTTATCTCTCATAACCAAATCGCAAAATGCACGCACGATTTAGAAATTAGCGAACTGTTCACCTCTCCATTTCCAACAATACTATCGATTGATTCCTAGGTGAATGAGACACGAGATTCATACGAAACCATTGGTGCATTTAGTGTTTCACTGCGACCATGAAAATGTACGTAAGTACCAAGAAAACGTTTTACTCCATTTGTATAAAAAGAAACGCTTGGGTTTCCGATGTATTGGTTCTACGATAATTTAATGCTATGAACTTAAGAAGGCCAAGTGTTTAATTTTTATTTGAAAGTGGTACAGAAGTTCGTATTTAATGGTTATTTTCTTCACAGCCTGTTCAATACGCTTAGTCGCATCGTACCTTTACTATTCTTTAAAACGTTCAATGAAAAAAAGCTACGTTTGAGTGCAGTCCACCATTTCTGGTCAACGCCTACTATTGTAAAACGAAAGCAGCTTTCACGCGTGGACCTTCCCCCATCTCACGCTTTTTTTGCATGTCCGACTGGATGGACTCAATACTCCATCGGTTTAGTAAATAGTAAATAGACAGCCCGTTGAATTATTTATGTGTCCTCTCTCTCACCCGCGGCAAGCCCTGGAGTACACACATATATGTACTAGTATAAACGTAAACGCGCGCCCGGGCTCCTCCTAGCGCGAATCAGACAGCTCGGGGGAACTTTTATTCCATCGGCTGGCTTGCTTGATATTCAAACAAAATAAGATGTTAACCAGACTGGCATATGTCAATATAAATTGTCTCACCGCGCGAATGTCACCCTCGTGGTCAAACAACAAACTAACGTAACCACCGCTCACATTGAACAAACTGCTAACTAATAAGATATACCGAAGCGGTAATAACTATTTGCAATTTGATGAAATCTTTACTAGAGTGCGGAATCGACGCCCGTTTTATTTTCCTACGCTGAAATGATAAAAAAAAAGTTGTAAGGCGTCTACTAGGAGCGATATAGCTAAAAAAGACGATATTGCTGAATGGGGAATTCATAATAGCTCGAGATAAAAGACGAAGAGCTTACTTGTTCAATTTCCAAATTAAGATTTTATATTTTTTGCTTGAAGAACAATAGAGTAGAGGACTCATTCAATATTCAAAGAAAGTACACTATTTATTCAAAAACTAATATCTGTTCTTGAAAGCAATGTTAAAAGTATTTTTACGCTGGACAGGAGAATCTAACAGTACATCTGCATTCATTCGTGCATCTGCGAATTCGAAATGATCCTGCAATCATATTTTTCAACCATCTATGAAGGTAAAAACCATATCAGCAATGCAGTGTAATTTTAATATTCTAATTGGAGTTACATGTCACTAGCGCTCAATCAGATATTCCTTACATGGGCAAGATCATAGAAGTTATAACTCATCTCAATAACGCCAACGAGCCGAGTCCTAATCTCATTTGCAATTTCATATTCCAATTCGAGCAAAATAAAATGTACACATACAGTATATACTCGTAAAATATATTGCTCACGAACACAGATAGGCGAATGCCCGAAATAAAAGGTTAGTGGCAAGTACTCGTATAAGGGCACGAACTTCCTGATTAACGCGAAAATGAGACCACGTATAGAAACAGAAATTAAAGGTTGTTTGACATGAAGCAAAATATTTTTGCATTCGACTTGCTCATAATTAGTGCAGTCATGTAAACATACGGCGAGCCATTCACGCGTAAATATATAGCCGAATAAAAGTACTACGAGTGTAGCGCTACAACGACCTGACGGACGGGTCACCACTAATCAAAGGTAGCACCTCAGGACGCGTCAGACGTGACTTTCATAGCCAACGACGCCATTACCTTATAGTATATAACTCTGTATTGAATAGAAACATCAAATTAAAAATAAACATGCAATTTAGTGGGGCGGCCTGCTGGGTCAAAGCAACAGCTTGAGCTTGATGACAGCTTGAGAGCTTGACTGCCACAAACGTGCTGGTCGAGTTTTCGCCAACTTGACGTGCAACTTGAACGACCTGTTGCTCATCCGCAGAAGTGAGCCAGGCACTGGGCGTCACAACTCACAAGCGATCGATGACCACCTAGCGGATACGAGGGGCACCTGGACAAGTCTGTCAATAGTGGGGATCACACCCGTTGCAATCATCTGGATCTAAGCCGAGAAAGGTGGCGCTGCTTTAATTTGACTAAGGGAACCAAGGTGCTGCTCATCCGCAGAAGTGAGCCAGGCACTGGGCGTCACAACTCACAAGCGATCGATGACCACCTAGCGGATACGAGGGGCACCTGGACAAGTCTGTCAATAGTGGGGATCACACCCGTTGCAATCATCTGGATCTAAGCCGAGAAAGGTGGCGCTGCTTTAATTTGACTAAGGGAACCAAGGTGCTGCCCTCGCCTACTCGTCTTTGATCTAGCTATAATCAGTTCACCAGGTCTGCATTGGATTCGTGCGAGTCCGAAAAAATTCCATTCGAGAGGTCAAATATTTATAGAATGGTAAGCAGGACGCAAACCCGAAAAACCAAAGCCTGGGAAACAAAATTTAATTTATTGAAAATAGCCATCAAAGTTACTTGTTGGTATAAATAATAAAGCCAATACAAGTGTATATTTCTCAAAATAGAGAATCAAATTGAATTTAAAAATTCTTTAAAAAACACAGTAGAATAACTAGACTGTTTCCAATCAGGACGTTATACCCAACATTTTTTCTTGTAAACAACCGTCCATATTTTTCCGATTTTACCAAGAGCATCTTTAATCGCTATCATAATCGCTATCAAAATTTAATTTATTGAAAATAGCCGTCAAAGTTACTTGTTGGTATAAATAATAAAGCCAATACAAGTGTATATTTCTCAAAATAGAGAATCAAATTGAATTTAAAAATTCTTTAAAAAACACAGTAGAATAACTAGACTGTTTCCAATCAGGACGTTATACCCAACATTTTTTCTTGTAAACAACCGTCCATATTTTTCCGATTTTACCAAGAGCATCTTTTACTGGACACCAAAGTAATGGATGACGAAAACCGTGAAACACTGTATCGATTAAATCCAGTCGCTGGCCAATACTGAATAAATACATTACGTTTCTTTATAGAAACTAGCCAATATTCGAAAGAAATAAACATGAACTAAGAGAGCCAGCGACGTCGCGTATTCTCCAACATGTCCCACCCCCTACTTGTTTGCACTGCAAGTACTCGTATATAAAATCCCTAATGTAAATACGAGTCTCGGGAGACAAGAGGAAAATTGTGTACCCGCAACATGTGCGGGCAATACAAATTTTAGGGTTCCGATCTGGCTCTTCCCACGGGACAGTGTAAACTCGAGACTCGGTCAGAAATTCTATCGCCGCGTCGTATATACCCTTTCTTGGGCCGCGAGCCCGTGCACCCCATCGCCGATCCACTCTCACGGGAGCCATAGCGGTAAACCCCCACCTGCATTTTAATCTCGCTCTGGGACTAGCGCATCTAGTGGACCAAACCCGATAGCCACGCCACGGAATGGTCGTCAAATACACAGGAACGTCGAATCCCACAACGCATGATAGCGATTCCGTGAAGAGGAAACAAATTTAGTGCCTATATACCCTCGTGTCTTTACAACAACAGGGGTCCTTAATCTTGGCACAAATGTCAGGTGAACTGGCCACAAAAAATAGTTCTTCCAATTCAAGCTTCCGTTACTTGGAGAAGAGTCTATATAATGAAATTACAACGATCACCTGGTCCAGAGCGTCAGATTCCTAAATGAGTCCACCAACAAAAACAAAAGGTTGGGAACCACTGCCATACGTCCGTATAACGACACACACTTCGTCAATTTTCTAATTTTCTTTACAATTTCTTTCGGTTGAAGCTTGGGATTTCTAGATGGTAGAAGATAAAGCGTTGCGATTCACTTGCCTTTTGGGGACCATAAATATTACTTGTAGTCCACAATTTATTTTCGGTATCAAAACCGATGCTTTGAGAGTTGAATAAATCCAAATAATTTCGAAAGCGGTCCACGGATAGGTAATTATTTATAAATCAAGTAGCGTCAGATTGAATGATAATTATTCTTATAGCAATACAGATTTTTAAACATGATTCTCTCTACGCTGCATTTTATTCGGCTGTCTCTCAAGTACGTGTGCACCGTCCTAAACAGAACGTCATTTTTGCAGGAGAGTTAAGCAATCGCGCTCCAAGTGACGTATTGCAGCGGTAATCGGCAATCAACAAGCGCCACCGTCAAGGCGCAACTTTAATAGTAAGAAATTAGAAAATTGAAATTTGAGTCTCGGAATTCGAAAGGGAATACAGTTGTCTTAATTAAGCTCAAGTTTCATAATAATCTGACTATATTTGGTCGACTTATTAAAAATAATAAAAGGGATCCATATTTTCAGGTTCACCCCTGTTTAACAGAAAAACGTGATTTCATTAAAAATATACAGGTAGTACAGATAATTAATTTTAATCTAAATAAACAATTCATTTTTGAAAATGCAGTGGCTGGCTGTTAAACCCGTACCAATATCTGTTTTGGAAACTTGAATATTTAGTTTCTTAAAATCAGTAAATTGAAAACAACTCCATCCCTATCCAAGATCTCCCCGGAATATCTCTCCTATCCAACCATAGAAAGGAACTGATGGGATGTTGTTTTTTGTTTTATCCGAACCATGTTTGTGAACACAGCCGCATCTCATTCTGACGAACGCACTTGAGAAATCCCGGGCGAATTTCACAATAAATAAAACTTGAGATACACGTTGGACTGGCACATCATGTTTGTAATTTGCACGCCAATGTCATACCATCTTGAATTTATGTCGAACGTGCGCCTAAGTCTTTTTTTCCCCGGAAAAGATTCCTTTTTTTGCGCGATCCATGCAGCAGACAGGTTTCGAGTTGTTTGTTGCGTAGTGGGGGATGGTAGCCAGTTGACCGCCTCACAAATACGCCTCTTTCCCCTTCCCCACCTTCCATAAAACCCCTCCAAATACTCTGTTCTGGCGGTCAAATGCTCCCCCCACATATCTCTATTCTTCTACGCTTCTTTACTTGGGAGGTGTGGGTGGTGGAACGAACAAATCAAATTTGCTCGCTATATCTATACACTTGGTATCGAAAACCGATTCGTCACAACGCATTTGTCTGTCCAAGTGAATCCCAAATTCGACGGTGGGCACAAAAAAATCTTATTTGCCGTACGCGACCTGACAAGCGAATCAGTTGACTCGTGGTGGTGCGTGCCGGAATATTAATCCAACGCCGTATCTCTACTTGGGTAGTCAGACTATGTTATGTTGCTAAAAAATAACCGCAACCACAATGAGAACAAAAAATATATAATAAACGTTCCTACAAAAGACAAATTTTTATTTGCAGTGAGTAAAAGTTCTAAATCACAAGGTATTAAATCACGAATCAACTAACATATTTAGAGAATGATTTCGATGGAATGAAGAGATATAGATATACAAAGTAATCCTACCATAAATATGTTGTGTATCGTATCGTAGAATTAAAACTGTAAAGAAAATATGTCGCCGGATAGTATAAAAACAAAGAAAGGACAAAACCCAGGACACGACTGGGGAAAGGACGACGTCCGAGTTGGCAAGACTCGGTCAGATACAAAAATTAAATGAAACGAAGATTTGCAAAACAGCTTCGTTTCTTTTAATTTTTGATGAACGAAGATTTGAGAAACATTTTCGATTCTTTTAATTTTTGTATCTGACCGAGTTTTTGCCAACTCGGACGTCATCGTTTACCCAATCGTATCCTGGGGTTTACCGGGATTTGCCCTTTCTTTGTTTTAATTTCAACTGAGTCGAACAATGTACTTCGTATAAAAGCTCTCTTCAACTCATCTGTATCCACAATTTATTCTGTAGAAAAATTCTGCAGCACACTTTGGGGGCTGCTTTCACATAATTAAAGAAAGAAACGCGAACAAAGATCTTTAAAATGAATCAAGTGTTGCACTTGAATTACGCCCAACAAATTCCCATTTATGCGCTCTTACCGCAAAAGTCGCTCGGTTAGTCTATTCGAGCCAAGAACAGAAATCTCCAAATGCTCCATTAACACCAGTATACTGGAACAAATTTTGGAAACCTTGCTAATAGCTTCTTGAGAGATTAACTAGCATCGATTTCTTTCGTGTGCTCCTATTGGCCAGTAGTAGACCAAGAGAAGTTTCTGCCAAGCTTGACTTTTCCTCAATGATATTGGAGAAACGGGATGACGGCTGTCCGCTGTGCTGGTTTACACTAGGAACAGAAAGATCTTGAGATCGGTTTTCATGGGCAAGAACAAATTTGCGTCTTTTCTCAAAAACGTCTTTTGTTAAGGATGTGTCCAATAAAAGTTAAAGATGAAAATCAAATTTTGTGTTCCTTATGTAGAACAAACTAACGCTTGATATCTCTATCATACATTTCAAATATTACTGCATCCTTGGAGACATAATCAAGATCTTCATTAAACAATAGACCATAGGGTGAACATATAAGAAATATATAACAATTCCGTGTTGATTAGTCAAATTAGATGACCAAAACATTTGGCGACAAACTCGTGTCGGAATCACAGCTTCAACACCCAATGATGTGTAATGTTTATATAATCCGGTTCTCTAGACACTAGATAGAGAATGAAACTGGAAGGATGAAGAGTGATCTTGAGCTGAAATGACTAGCACTAGTGATTGATTCGCAACCAGTTTCGCCATTTAATAAAAAAGCGCCGATTCGGAAACTATGCAGTTCGATGGTTAGAGCGGATGCAATTTCATCGCCATTTGTCATTTGCCAACCAAGTTTATCAACACAGTGGTGCATTGGATTTTAATGGTCTATAGGTCTAAAGAGAGATGCAAGGTATATTTTGGCTAACGATGGGACCACTCTCCCATCCGCGTGAGTGAAAGTGCCTCAAGTGATTTTGACTCCCTGGATGTGTGCCAAGAAAGTGAGAGATAGAGACAAAGAATAGAGATTCGGTGAGGACAAGTAACCTGAATTATTGCTTTACACGAGGCATTAGCTAGTCGCTTGATAATTACACATTAGTAGCGAGTAGGGCGTGAGCGGACTGCCTTCCACCACCCAAAATAGACAGAGCCCCGCACCATCACGACATCGATATAGCAATTTGCTTTCGCTTAGGTGCACTGGGACTCGCGACCTCGCTCAAAAAATTGTTTTGGGGTTGTCCAATATGAGTACGTGAGTTTATAATTGTTGCCTATGTTGTAATATGGGATAGCATTTCATGTATTCTTATTACAGTATTTATCTTGTAATTTTTTTTACTTCTAACTAGTAATTTTCGTCGTAGCCCAGTTGGTATTGCGACTGACAGTAGCTTGGCAGTCCCGAGTTCGATTCCCGGCGCGGGCTTTCGATTATTCGATCCCGGGGTACTGGTGAAAATGTGCCCCTTACATAGTGCCTATGCACCAAGAGGGGTACAGGAAATCCTATAATTAAATTACACTACAGTGAATTAAAAAAAGACCCTTTCAACTATTTAATAAATCTCGGAGGACATATTTTGTATCCCAGAGGGTGAAATTTGATAAACGAGATCCATCTGGGCTATTTTCTTTCAACTTTATGACAAACATCATTATTGCAATCTTTGAAATAAAAGTATGTTTTTTGGCAGCCGCTTTCACTTTTTGAATTTATTTCTAAACTGTTTTACATGTGCTTATTTCAAAAATAAATTAGTTATTTAAAGCAAAACTATTTGTTATTATAATTACAGTAATTATATCAATTATTTATTGGGGCATATGAAATAATGTGTGACACATTAAAAATAACCAAATTCATATTACTTCAGCTAGATCTAGCTAGATGCGTTCGAATTCGCGGCACAGTCATAAATACTCGAGTTGATTATCTATTAGAATCCATTACGCCACTCATTTTCCCTCGATCGAGAGATTAGTCGACAAACATCGAATATTGTCATTTCCTCTACTCGACACACGATTGCCTCTGATTTTGTCGTCGCCGCTCCCCCACCCAATCATCATCCTTGTCGACAGTGGTGTGACTAAAGAGTTTGCCACCCTTGCAGTACATGCACCCATCGTCACGACGTCACACCAAAAAAAAAAAAAAAAAAACTAATAAAGATTGTCATAAAATAAAATCTTGAGAGAGAATAATATGAAACTGTAATTTACGCGCTCGTTTAAACCAGTCGGTTGATCCAGTCTGGCGATTGCATCTAGCGACACGAGTCAATATATGCGCTCGATTTTCCTACCGCTTTGGCTCGTTAAAATTCCATCTCGCGCCCCCAGTCTAGTGTAGAGAGTGTTGCTCGGCAGCAATAAATCTATTGACACGGTCTATACTAGAACTGACTACACACAATGCAATCTGTCGCCAACAAAGCGAGAGAGGGGAGGGTTGTTTCTTTGAGCGTCGACCCGCGCTGCCGTGTCTATACTCGCACTGGCGTCAGGCGATTACACCGAAAAATATCCCCGCTTCAACAACGTGGCTTACACCATGTTACGCGCAGATTGAGATGCTGCTCTGATTTCTAGCGTAGCTACAAAGTAGGCCAATTCCTAACGATAAACAACTAGCGGATAAGGCTTGCGGGGAGGGACGCCCGTTGATATCGAAAATAGCGCCATTGCCGCCATGGGAGAAAAATGGGTTCGGTGGTTGATGATGCTACCGCAATAATCTCAACCATCAATTCGTACTGGCTTCATTTTTTATTGAGTACACCATGTAGGGTTATATCATTTGAATATTCGTTACCATTTGCGCATGTCATGTGAAATCGGGAAAATTATGTGCCCAGCTTCTAACATGAGTAGAAGGGGGCCACACTAAAATGGTGAACAGGCTTCAACGTACATCTGCATCATATTTTAGCTCATATTTCCCTAGAGTGGAATGGCCAGTGGAATGGCCTGACAGAGCCTCAAATCCAGAGCCTTTTAAAATAAATCCATTCTGTCCCCAACTGGTCTTTTGACTCCCGCCATAGACCCCCTCTCTTAGGGGCTGCTTACGGGTAAAATTTGTAAATGTAATTGTGAATAGAAAGTACAAGGTTGTTGGACCAATAAAATCCTTAAAATAGAAGAATAAATACATTTCATTAGATCTTTGAGCAGTGTTAAAAACTGAATTGTGATATCGTATTCATGAGAAAACACCACAGTGTTCGGGGGTTAGTCGATGGCTTTGGTTGATTTGCGTTTGATCTGTATAGATAAAAAACAATTGCTGGAATTGTGCAATGCTTTCTTCAAGACGCTTTTAGGACATACTTTATCAGAAAACTGTTGATAAGAGTCGTCTATCTATGCGGTGTTTACGATATTGTTAATGAATTAATGGAATTAATTCTAGCGCATCACTCTACCGTCAAAGTTGCTTACACCACTGTGCATCTATTCCGTTGATTAAAGTAAAATCAACGAATTGTTGATAAAGAAGGCGCTCGCGAATCATGAAAGTCGCTTTGCACGGGGACTTGCATATATCAAACACACACTAAAGCATATATGAAAGTAGATTTGTTGGGTAAACAATTCAATGACTCATGATGATCGTACATGCTTCAGTAGTGCATACCCGGGTATACCGATGCTACAATATCTACTCAACTAAGCCTACATGTACGTACGATAACAGATAAATTCCGTATTGAAGACGTGAATGGCATCACGATTGCCTAGTAACATTTTACGGCTTTTGAAAAAAATCTATATTTGTTCATTAAAATTGTTGTGACGAGAAAAAAATCATTTCGCTTGAATTCATCGCTTGCAATTTTCGATTTCTAGACAATAACAGACCTGAGAGCAAACAAACACACGTACATGAGGCATAATCCAAGTAGCGCAATTGCCGAATTGAAAGCACGGTAAAATTAAATAAAGTCAGGGCCCGACGGAATTGAGTTAATGAAATTTCGAAGCCAGGTTGCCACGCAGAGATCACTGAACAAAATAAAAATACAAAAGAGAATTGGCCTGTATTTATGCGGCGATAAATTCGCGATTCTATACAAATGTAGCCCAACGCTTCAGAAACAATTAAAGAGGAAAGGAAAAATTCCAGGCACACTTGAATACACACAGTGGCAGAAACAAATACGTTGGCGAGTAGTAACTAATGTCGGTCGCTTCAGGAGAAAATGAAAAACACAGAACACGACTTCCTAGGTTACGCAAATAGGCTCTATTTATAACACAAGAAAGAAAGAAAAAACACAAATAGGCTACAAATGAAAAATGATCAAAGCCATTTATACTGCTTCTCTAGCACAAATTGTAAAACAAATAATAACACGTTTTCGGAATATAAAACTTGCTCACCGACTAATTGTTTATAAGAAAAAAAGACCTATAAAAGAAGACACATTTCTTCCATTTAGCTTTAATTTCCTACCGCAGCTCCACGTTGCGACTTCTTCCATTCATCCCGAATTGATGTTTCTCACTCAAGTTATGGGGAACATTCATGGGGACACTAAACCGGACTGAAATATCCTAGTTGATATTAGGTAAGATTTTCTATCTGAAATTGCCATCATAACTTGCGAAGGCCGGGTGCGCAGATTGGTGCACTCAATTCTACGCACCATCGATGAGGAATCCTGTTTTAGTGCCACTGGCTCTTTCTCAGGAACAGCTGCAGCTTGCAGCATGGAACTTTCCCATCTCGATAATTTCGTCATGGTCGTTGCCATTGAATTTTCTAGCAAATATTTCTGAAGTATTACTCGAAGCCGATTTCGCTGATGCAATGAAATATTATCTATTCCGTTTTGGGAACCCCAAATCGAACGAGCGAGAATTGAAAAAATATGAACATGAGAAATTCTCAAATGTTTTTCACTCCCACGGCAAATCGTGGTATCAGTTTCGGTCACCCGATCTGAGGACCTTGACGAAATTAAAGCTTAGAATTAATTTCCCCGGTCTCTTCTATCTCTCACGTTACATCTTGGATATCTGTGGGTGACCTCAGGAGGAGATTCAACATCGACTGGGATTTTCATTTTAAATTCCGTAACGAGTAAAGCCTAGTGTTTGCCGTACGTCTTTTTAACAGCGGCAGCCACAATTGGAAAAGTTTTCCTCCGGGGAAAACACACGTACGATAAAATTATTGCACACACATACACACTGGTAAGAATATACGTGTACATACACGTTTAGGCGAGGTCTGCCTATATACAGCTGAGACCTAACCGTTCAAAGAGAAACATGTTGCCATCATTGGCAGTCATTCGCCTAATATTTCTATATCTCGCAGGCATAAAATTTCACCTTGTGAACGACATAATCAGATTTAACAACCTGGAAGGGGGGAAAAGAGAGAGGCTGGAACTGGGTTTTACGACAACTATTCAAAAAACTATATCGCAATTAAGCTTGGTTTTACGTTTAATTCTGCACGGTTGCGATCACACGAAAATGACGTCGTAAACTTGGAGAAAACCCAAAGCAACAGTCGACGAACAATGGTGGTTCGTAGCAGTTGATGTAGTTGGTGTGGTTGGACTAGGAGGTGGGCGGAGTGATGATAAGTCTAGTGAAACTGTATTAAAACTCCGAGATAAATAACGGTTCAGACAATGTTTTATAATTTAAATAATAGAACGATGCTTGGCTTTCGTATACTATCTTAAGTTATCCCGCACATCAAATATCCTTTCGAACCATCAAATCCACTGGCCACGCAATATAGAGATATCAATTCAATCAGTCGCGCAATTTGCCCGACCTTTAAAAAATTGTCAGCTCAATTGGTGAGAAGAGCAGAAAAAACAAATGTTCTTTCGATCCCACATTTTGAGAACAATTTGTAAATGAAACTCAGGCGTGAGTCTCAAGAGATTGAAAGAGGAAGTAAACGAACGACTGACCCCTCTATAATCTAGATAAACAACCACTCCCAGTTCACACGAAATAATATATATCTTTGCACTACCCTGCATTGTAAATAATAAGTTTCGATAGAAAATCGGCTTTCCTTCGTTTCGGGTTTGTTACTCAGAAAACGTCTGCGCGACTGCAATAAACAGCTGATGCCACTTAGTTGATCCAAGCCTCGCGAAAAATATGAATGTCAAGTAAACTTGTTCACAAGTTAGTACCAAAATTTACCCTAAATATCAACGTTTGTATAATAAATATGGTGTGTGCATTGCCTAAATAGAGAATTTATTTATAATGAATATATAATTAGGTTCTTAATTTAGAGTCGACCCTGTCTTATCGAATTTGATTTAATCGCGATCTAGTTCATCCACAGACTTGGTAAGCCCAAAATTGATCCGATCGATCCACACGCACAAAAAAAAACAATTTGCAATGCTATTTTTTACGACCATACTCGCATCTAAACCTATTTGTACGGTAACAGCCCCCGCTGTTGCAGTTCGAAAAAGCGGAGCAAAAAAATAATTGGCATTTTAAAGACGACCAACCTGCTAGACAACCTGTTGAAAATAATGCAATACAACCTGCACCGTATACGCATGTAATTCATTCGGCAAATGATATAGCACCAGTGCTTCTGTTGAATGCGTTGCAAGTACGTCAGATTAATTATTCTATTGCAAGCTCCGCCTCAAATTCCCTTCCCCCACATCCGACATTATCCCAAGAGTGAACACGAATTTGTAGTTCGAACATAGAAACTCTGCAGTTCATTTGCATGCACATACTCACTAAACTGCATAGCTTTTGATTTTGCTAGGTCAGGTAGAACCAGTCACTGTTATCAGATTGTTTCCCTTCTTACTTCTAGTTTCTATTTTTTTTTAAATAATACCTGTGTACAACATTTTTGTGAAATTATTTTTTGGATTGACCATTGCGTAGTCAGATTTGGAACGAGCAAACCAAACGTCTGTCCTGCTTTAATGTGTCTTATATGGAAGCAAATTTTCAATAACAGCATGCTACCAAAATTACAGCACCAACATTGCCACAAGCTTGCCCTGATTCTTCGATGAGTGTCTCGCCGCGTTCGCCGAAGGAAACTCGCTGATCTACTTTATATTGCCAAACGAGGCCGAGTGCAGCAGCAGCAACATGTATATGATTAGTTTAACATTAAAGACATTGATTAATGAAATAATCAATACGGTACATGGGCATTGCATTGGCGGGCGGAAAGCAAGTTGCTACGATTTATAAAAAAAGCTCTTAGAATGAGGCGGCACAACACAGAGGCTGTTTTCGGTAAAATGCATGTGCTCGAGTATAATAGCGTCACGGAGTAATTTGGGAAGGTTACAAAGGAAATGGTTCCTGATACAGATTACTAAGTAAAATAGGATTGGGGGCCCCAGGCTGACCTCGTGCATTAATTCCTGGGAAAATTGTTCCCCACTGCAATTTTGTCTTTATATGCCACTGATACAGTTTTTGGACAATGCATGCACAAGAACGCCAAAATATGTTTTATGCGAATGAATTTTATTAAAAGTCAAATTGCCACTCGCTTTAAGTGTGGTTGCTAGAAATATATTTGGAAGCATCTAATATATCGATAGCTAATCAACAAATTCGTTTTTATTGACTTTTCCAAAGTCGTCGAAAAAACATTTTAAAGAACTACAGAGACACTCGGCCATGTTCAATATAAAAGAGCCTGATAATTATTTAGGAAGTATAGGTCATTCGTTCCTAAATTTGGTTGTAGATTACGAACACCAGAACACTATAAAATGCGTTACTCTCCGAACTTTTTTTTAAAGTGCACTTTTCAAGCCACGACTGGGTCACGATTTTTGACCGCTCCTGAAGTGCATTAGGCCATTAGTACCGGACAATCCGGATAGCGGATAAAACCGTAGTTGATGGCATCAAGGGGAGATCCGAGAGCGGAAAGAGAGTCGAAATATAATGCGACCCATGGAAACAATAGGACGTGACCAATTATTCTGTAGAGCGCGGCATTGGACGACAAAATAAAAAAATAATAATGGAATATTTTCAGTAATAACAAAATACATATTTGATCGATATTTTCTTTCCTATTGTAAAAACATGTCCACAAAATATTGTATATTATTTTTTTGATTTATTAATCAGATCTTTTTGAAAAAGAACCAAATCAAAAAGTGACTGCAGCGAGATTCCTGTGCAAGTTCGAATCCAATCGTCACCGAACTCCATCCGATTTCATTCTAAATAAAGATAGATGAACATGTCTTGGTAGCTGGATGAGCAATTCCGATCCAGTTCATGGATTGCCTCGCTTTACCAGCACCTCTAAACCTCCCGACAAGACAAAAGGTCGTCGCCACAGCACTTTTGCTGCTTCCAAGCCAGATTCTCGTTTTCGAGTCTAACTGCGCACTGTTACGAAATAAAACATTTCGGTCTCTGAGGACAGTTTCGGAAGGGGGTCTCCACAAATCCGGAGGTGGCTCGCCATTTCTCTGCGGGCTGATTAGCATTATTGCTTAATGTATTTTATATGGAAGAAGAAGAGCATCAAGCTAACCGTCAGGCACTTTTGTAACGCTCCGTCAATAAATAGCTTGCGGAACAGCGCTGAGGGAGGGGGATAGGTCGACTATTACAATTCCCCAGGTCTTCACAATAATACAGAAATACACATAGTGTATGTTGGATAACGCTCCCAAAGTAAACGCATTGCGAATAAAAGCTTTTTCATCTACTGGTTTATCTATAGATTTTAGATGCATAGCAATTGCTTTTAGGCACTCAGACGCTTAATTTGCTTGTTACTCAAAATAGATCTTTAAAAATTTGAAATATCCTCCCTATTCAAAGCTCCACAAAGTTGTAGATCACAAAGTAGAAATGCATTTAGAGTTTGATTCTTTTGTACTTTAAGGCCTAATCGAATTTAAAGTTTTATTTTCTCCGAGACCTATACACATATTTGAAATTCGTTAAAACTTGAAAGTTAATAATTTTGTTTAATCTGAATGGTTACACTCTCAAGTGAACGATGTCGGAAATTTTTGAAGGATACTTTATCGATTCCACCCCACTGCAATGTGCACATAATAATTCCAGTGCGATCATACGAAATTCGTTATCAAGACCTGACCAGAGTTGCGATGTGAGGGAAACTCATGATGCCTTCAAAAGATTAGCGTTCAAAACATGATTAAATTATGAATTACAGAGTATATGTATAATACCTCGAATTTTACAAGTACAACCAGCAACCTGACATTATAAATTGATTATCTTTACCCTATCAATAACCGGCTGTTTAATAAAGATGCTCCTCTGAACAAACTTTCTGATTATTTTCCCAGCCTCGATTGCTCTCAAGTTGATCATGATCCTGCCCTTGATGGCTGCATCTAAGAATATGTCAGTTTCCTCTCTGAAAGAAATTGGACCACATTTCATTGCCTGAACCATGTCTAAAATTCGTGCTAAAAATTCTTGTGACCTGGGCTACTCTAATGTTCCATTTATTCGAAAACAATATTCGTTAAATGATGTTTCTTCCCTCCATCCGTTAAAGAATAACTCACAACTCATCAGAATGGACATCTCTGAATAGCCAGCGATGAGCATCCGTTTTCATCGAATTCAAAATCGCATTGAAAATAGAAAATTCAAAAATATTATTTGAATGTGGCGACGAATGAAAGTGTACAGAAACCATCCGTGAACAGGGGATCAAGGTTTACTCTGTACAGCTGGGGGCTCTCAGGAGAATATGGCGTGTTCGACCCGACCAAGTTTGCGCGAGCAGGTTCTTGGGCAAAAATTTGTTCCGCGAAGATGCCACCAATCTTCCTTATCTAAAGCACTTACGTCCACAAACACTCGCTCTTTGGCCTTAGGGCCACGACGCAAAAGCGTGCCCACCTATGCGCAACGATACGTCATCTCAAAAATTACACACTCTCCAAACCGTGTGTACAAACATTGCGCTGGAGCATCGCCGCACGTACACTACCGAGTCTACCAGCAATAAATCCTTCTGAGATCCTTGAACATTTACCTCACCTTCTTTGTACACTGTATAAAGATCAACATTTCAAATGTACAGTTCAGGCCGAGTGAACGTCCAGTGGACATTTTAAAAATGACAATTTAGAGCTAAAATTGTGAGAATCAAATTATTTTTGTCAGATTCTTCCGTTTTTTTTTTACAGATTAGAAAGGACAACTTACAGCTCCAATTATCACTTACAATATGTACCCACAAGCAGCCCGGATGGGGCCTATGGCGGTGGTCGAAAAAAAATCCGACCAGTTAAGGACAAAGGTGTCTCTGAGATATTTGTTAAGGAGGTCCACCAGCTTGTTCGCCCTAAAACCCCTCCAGGAGGTGACCTGGTAATTTTGCCTAGCCCAGGCTTAGTATAAGCTACCTAGGTAAGGATCTTTAACGTGTACTCTGAAATCGTACTGGCACGGTTCCCACGGCATTACTTCCATTTCGAAGGAAGGAGTGCGTAGGAATTTCTCTCGCCCAAAAAATTCCAGAGGTCTTGGTCGGGGATCGAATCCGCGATCACGGGTATAACAGCTTGTCAGTCAGTCAATTGTAAGTCAAATTATTTTTTCGAGATTCTCTCATTTTTTAAAGACATTTCTTATTGCATGAAGTGAGTGGATACGGATCGTTCTCTATCCCGAATTGGTTCGCTCTTCGGGAATATACGTATGAGTGGTCAGAACAACTCTGAGGTGGAGACGCTGGTTTCCCGTCCCAGACAAATAAACCTATTTAAATGAAGATTGTAAATCAAGGCAAGGTTTTAGGTGTGAGGTCGCAGGAGGTTACAAATGCCTACCGAATAAACTAAAATTGAACGTAAGAAAACTTGGCCGATCCCTTTTCCTGATTAGATAGAGTAGTGCTGAGCGATACAACCCCCGATATTAAATATCGGAGACCCATTCGCACGTTATTAGAAACTTTAGCGAGGCTAGAGATCATTCTTGGAGGAAACGGGGAATTGGATCGAGCGCGATACAAACCGATCGAGGCCGACGTCGTTCGCCTGTAGCGTATCGGCCATCTTGAATCGGAGGAGTTTTCATTAGTGTAATGCGCGGGAAGGTGGTGGTGGTGGTGGTGGGGGTGTTAGGGCAAACTGGAGGAGAAAAGCACCAGTTCCCCCCGGGTCGTTTTCGTTCCCGCAGCGCAGACCATCACCACCACCACCAACAGCACCTCCGTGTGCGCTCCAAAAAATGTGGCTTCTACAATATATGGAAGTGGAAAATGCTGTTTTTACTGCGTTTCTCCCTCTCACCATAAGTTTATATATATTTTTTGCTGTTGCGATAACGGTAGGAGAGGATGCGATACGCCAACAACACGTGCCGAAAACTCGGTATTTTTTGACTAAAAGAAAAAACGAGATAGATGCAGGAAGTACGGGAGAAGATGAAGATGAAAAAAAATGTCCAAAACAGGCGTCCCATTTTTTTTCTTCTTCATCTCCTCTCTCATCCGAAAGAGCTCTTCAACTATACGAGTATAATCGCAGCGGTGTAACGCGAATGGCGCCCCCTACCGACGGTTCGAGTGTGTGTATAAGGCGGCGAGAGAGAGAGAGACTGCAGCAGAGATTACTTTCAAACTGAGATTAAAAGTGACAAGAAAGAATGAAGTGAAAGCTAGCGCTGGCGCGGGGTGGACTATTGTTTGCCTAGCATTAAACTTGAAATGAAGCGAGTAATGCGTCGCACGGCGCGACTCGGTTCGTCTCGGCCCGGTGCGGTGCGAAAACTGCTCAACCATTGTAAGCGCGCCACCGTCTTAAAATACCCCCCTCCCCCCACACACACACCATCGTTAAAAAAAGGAAGAAGGTGGCAGACGACGTAAAAAGGAACAACAGTTTTTGGACGTACGCCGACCTTTTCCCCCCATCTTCCTCCTTCTCATAGTCACTCCTCCCACATCTTCCCCCGCTCGACAGTTGAGCGAGGCCGGGGTTCCTCTCCTGAACTAAGGCGCTCCATCATCACGTCTAGTGCACGGAACACATCCATCATTGGGAATGGATTTGTCTAAAATTTACGCGCGTCAGCCCTGAGGGGGATGATACGTTCACTTAAAATTTAGACTGGCACACACACACACACACACACACACACACACACACTGTCGAAAAATATAGATTTTACGTCATCTTCATAAAAAATGCAAAACTAAAATATAGGTGAACGAAAAATTGTGACCCGAAAAAAAAGTGAGAAGTATCAGCGACAATGTTTGAAAAACTAAGGATAAACTTTTTGAGAAATGCCCGTGCCATATTTTACTAAACATATATTGTAACTAATAAATGAAATAATTCAATTCAAGTTTTCGAACATAATTCGGGATTATGGTTAAATTTTAGATGGAATCACTGCTGTTATTACTGATTCAATAAACATATACATAGTATTTTTATCACAGAGGCTCCATCAACATACCATTATAATGTTGGTGTCAATTTCAACAGTTTTAGCGTGATAATTGACGTTGCTACTGAATCATTGTTCATGCATGTTATTTATTCAGAAATTCTGATACAAAATACACTTTATATGTCCTATTATGAGTGATTGGAAGTGAATATGTCTTTAGACTTTGTGCGACACTTTCTGCGTTGACAGCTAGCTCTTTCGTAAAATACTGTGCAGTAATATTCGTCTTTCGCTATTTAACCCTAATACAGGCGACAAGACTTTTTATTCTTGAAAAATTATTGTGTACATAATATATAATTCTCCGAGAAAGTTAATTAAAATCTATGCCAAGGGCAGTTTTGGCAGCAGATGAAAACTTTTTATTTCAAATCCCAAATGATTTTGCTTAGATTAAAACTTCGCATTTCTCCGTCTGCAGCAGAACCTATTGCTTAAATAAACAATAGTTTATTTTGCTTCTTGGCAAAGGTTTTCCCGTGATTGTCAAACCACAAGGGGGCACAAGGCACATAAATTGAAGTTAGTTGGATTCTTTTTTTCGAATTTCGCCTCGTTCGTCATTCACAAAAATTAATTTCTGCGCTAAAGCTTCCAAGCCTTTTTGAATTATATACTAACCTCCTTTCGTTAAAAGTGGAAGAAAAAACACTTAAGAGCAATCTTCTGATTTGAAAAGCAAGTACTCATGAAGAGGGGAAGCTCGTGAAGTGCGTGAGAAAACTGCGACTGTAATTATTGCTGAAAAACAATCTTAAGTGCCAATTACAGGGTCATCTACACGACAGTTAATTAAATTGAGGGACAGCAATCTAAGTACGGTTACAAGTGTCTTTGAACGGAAACGTGAAGTTTTAATTCATAGAAGCAACTCAGAAAATTCCAATTGATATTTACACAACAAATGGAATAAATGTTTCGATGACAATTGGCACATTCGCTGGTTATTTTTTTTTTTGGTGCAGGTGACTGATCCGAGGCCGGTTGAATGACGTTGGATGACAGAATGACGACCATCATTCTATTTGTCATATGTACACAAATTTTGGCATTTTGGCCGGGATCTTCCCAGCATCTTCCGCCAACCACAGATGAACTGATACGGGTTCGAACACGGAATCCAGAAGCTCAATCCACTGGACCAACACAGATGTGGGCGATAAAGAAGCAGCTACGCAAATAATCCCAAAATCACACGTATCAGTGTACCCGATATCTGCGAATGAAGTGTCAAAACACGACTGATTTCAGGACAGAGGGGACTTAAACATAAACCATTCCATGACGGAAAAATAATGATGATTGCGTATGACGATGAGCTACATTATTAGAAAGTTTTGGTGAGCGTGTGCGGGAGCAGAAGACCCGATGGCATATCGTGTAACCGATCATTTAGGGCTGCCACCAATCGCCGCAACAACCCGCCCTCGGTGCCGCACTCTGTTTCGACACGGCTGACTGCGAATGGATCATTAGTAGGGCATTTTTTTTGTGGCTTCTCCCCACCACCACCATCCACGAACGATGTTGAAGAAATAATTTTGCGATATCGCTGGTTGCCATTACTGAATTCATATGATTATGACACACGCGGAGGTTGGACAAGTTGCCACTAATGACCACCCACCGCCGTTCTCACAACTACACCTTGCCATTATTGTATCACGTTGATCGCTTTGGATTTCGGTTGCACAAAGTAAATACTTCGGGTTTGCCGACAACGAAAGTCAACTGATGCGTACTGGACCTTTAATAATAATTACGGAGCCTGTGATGACTTATGGTTATGCCGAAATTGATTACCACAAGACATGAACGAGAAACAAGATATTTACAGATACTATTCTGATATTAACTGCTAAGAATATACCGCATCTTCTAATTAAACCATAACGGCTAATTCTTTAAAATGCTACTGAATGAAAATGTATTTGATCGCATGTTTTAAATGAAAAGGTATCAACATCAACAACAAAAAATCACATAGGTCTTCTGCGAAATTTCCATACCCATTTACAAAATTAATTCGAAAAACATGAACAGAAAATATTATACATAAAATTTTGAAATATCGGCAACATAGCTCACGGTGTATAATATGTTACAAAATGATAGAAAGGTGGATTATGCTTATAAAAAACGAAGGTACATCTATTCAATATTTGTTTAAGATAGTGCTGGACCATATCTTTCCCCTTTTCAAATTTTTTCATACACTATGGTTTTGGAGGAGCAGCATTTTTTTTTTGAAAGCTATGATAAAAGGATATTATCACACAAGTGCGAGCACATTTTCCAAGTCAGGTTATAGACGAAAATGGGTCATAGGTCTTGTCGACAAGAGATCAATAACGGGGAAAAAATAATGGAATCGAGAAAAAAAGTGGCGCGCAGTTCTTTTTTGAACGATTTAGATTATATCTCGCCTTGTTGCCCTTTATGCGCGTTGCATGTTTCGTACAATTGCACGAAGCCGGGAGTATATAGGCGAGAAATCGAAAAGCGCCTCGCTACGGATTATTATAAAATAAAATATTAAAAAAAAAACATATATGGTGATCGCCAAATTACATGTTCATCAAAATACTATAAATAAGAACGCCATCTTAATGGCGTATCTAAATCAATTGCAAATCATCATGCTCTGTATTATTGACGATCTGAACACGCAATTGGAAATTATTTCCTAGTCAACCCCGGTTGGTATTAAATTGTAAAGCACAGGTGCTTTACACGAAGCCATTTCGGGGGAGCTTTATGTAGCGCGCATTCTAAGCGCAAACAGGGTGGCACAAAATACTCGTTACCTTATTTTGTGCGAATACAACTTTAACGTAATTCCAGGAAATTAGATATGTTATTCTACGTTCTAGGGCATGCATTACTGCAGAGAAATATATTGAAAATTATTCAAAATGTAAATTTTATCGAAAAATCTGCGAAAGCGGAGCAGGCCAAAATTAATTTTGGGAAAGAGGCAGATGATTTCGGAAACTGAGATTGTTTCAAACAATATTTTTTTTACCAATTCGCCCAGGTCAATTTAACCAAAATTTTTAGATATGAATTCATATTGGGGTAAAATATAATAAACAAGAAAATAATATACAAGGTTCGTCTAATAAGTTTCAGTAGATTTGTTTAAACAAGAGGCGGCAGCAGTTTTCTTGAAAAATAAATATAGCAAGGAAAATGGGTGTGGGTGATTGTACGTACGCCTCGGCATATGAACATTCAAATGTGGATTTGCTTTATGCAAACGCTTAAAAAAGTCATTTTTCTTCTCACGTGTCTCTTGCAGATGGCACAAAGAACCTTTTCTCTCGCTTCTATTTCCTTCTTCCAATAGACAGTGTGCGGCAATATTTTAGCGAGACAAGGCTGGAAAACACTTGCCAACTAACAACATAACTTGACTAGTTGACGAGTGCATTTCAACGGTGACGCAACCACAGAATTTAATATAATTATTTTCTAGATTTGTCGACAACTGACATTCGTGGAAGTTGGCAAGGATTTTCATGACTTTCAGCGTACAACGGAGAAATGTTACCGACAGGGCAACAATAAAGAAAAAAACACTGGAAAACAAATTTCTCAGACTGCTCGTTTTGACAGGTTTCTGCACCCATCGTTTTTCCTCACAATTCAATTGCACGTCTTGGGGATGGATTTTCATTTAACCTGAATCATTTATCACCACGAGTCTAACGAATAAATTAATAAGCTTGTTTACGGGCTCATACCACACTGATTTACCAGGTTTGTTATTTTAAAAGATATAAAAAAGAAATATCTAATTACAATATTATTTGCTAAGCTTTATAATTATTACCGCCTCAAAATTGTGCAAAAAATAGTGTTAAAATTATTAATATTTCAACTTAATATTAAATTTGTTTATTTTTAATAATATAATTTTCTACAATAATTGCTTTTCTGTTTTATTTTCGGTCAACGATATAAATTGCAATTACTGAACGGTAGGATATTTATTTTTGGTTTTGTGTTCAGCGCCTTAAAAATCGCAAGATAAGACGAATAAAAAATCGCGTCACCAGTTCAACCGAACAGCCCACAGATATTTTATCAGACCAGAAAAAGACACTGTACTGCGCTGTACTGGTTTCTTTCCATCAACAAGAAATACACCCACGACGTGAACATAATTCCTTCGCCTACATTTGTCTACGCCATATAGCACCACAAACACGCACAGACACACAAGCCATCGTGTTCAAAGATGCACGTTTTTAAGTGACTCCAGTGTTAGCCGATTTATCTTCCAAATCCTCTAAAGACCAATTTAGGTTTTTTTCCCCCAGCCTGCCAGGAGTAGCAGAAGAAGAAAAAAAAATTCGATCCCCCGCCAAACTCGTCCTTTATCTTTTAACGTCACAAAATCCGGCGATTAATTTCCATTTGATTCAATTCGGTGTTTCTCTTTGCGCTTGTCATCTCGCCACTCGTGACTATACACAGAAGAAAACAGCGGCTAGAAAAGACCTCTCAACAGACGAGTGCAGTGCTCGAGGCTGGTGCTGGCAAAAACGTCTCCTCGAAAATACATTTTATAAATCCATACTTGTTCTCGTAAGTTTTTGATGCTCCATCGTACAGGGGCAGCAGTCGACACGCTGATCATCCATTACCCTGAAAGCTTCACGACGATGAATAATGAATATCAATCGGCAAGCATTACGGGGTCCGTGTTTTCAGAGACGATATTAATCACATATTGGCAGGAGGGGAAAAAATGAGCCCATCCCACGCTTTCTTGTGAATGTAAGCTAAAATTTGTAATGGGCCTGCTCATAAAATTCCATTTACGAACTCTGCCGTTGAATAATCTTACTAGCTGGTGCCCCTTATTAGTAATCAATTCTAATACGGCGGAAATGCTTTTTGAAATTGATAGCAAGCATGCATTGTCAATATATTTTTTAATGGTGCAGAAATATGAACTTGCCGCTAGGAAATAAGTTATTTTGGGAACTGGAACAAAAGTGACAAGACAAAATTATTACTTCAACGCATGGATCATGCCTTTTTGTCTACTTGATGTAGATATTTTAATTGAGAATCTTCTTCCCGGGAGCCCTTTATAATTAATTAATCGTGAATTTCTTTAAGAGCGGATAAAATCAAAGAAACTGCCAGCTCGAAAATAAACAAGTTTTGATTTCAAAGACATCATAGAGACCGAATGGTGTGTCGCTCTGGAAATTAGTTGATAGTGAACTGATTGCGTTAATAATCCAATAGCGTTAATAATAGGATCGGTGTAACTGCTTCTGATCTAAATCAATGGATAGAGAAAACGGAATGGCAACATTTTGCTGATCCGACTGTATTTTTTATTTTTATTTCTGTGCCTCACACAAGATGAGAGCAACTGTGCACTGACAAACGTGAGGAATGAACGCTAAAAGTAGAGACTTCGCTATAAATTGAACACTGTCTCTTCGGTCCCTGGAGGGAAACCGAACGCGATCCGCGTAAACCTTACGATCCACACCGAAGGAAGAATAACATTTCGTACGGACATGTATTCTCCACAATCGTAAAAGTACTTTTAGAGAAGAACGTTCTAGAGAATATCTAGTGTATTTTTTTTCTTCTTCTTTCAAATCGATTGGTGGTGGCGCTATCAGGCTGCGAAATGCCAGATTTATAACTTTTCCTCTCAGCCACAACTTGCTTCACTGAGATGTGGCTGAGCACTAAGATGGTTACACAGTCTCCTGTAGTGCTAGACACTACAGGACTTCTTGTAGTGCTTTTCACTAGAGCGATTTGTTATATAAAAATAAATCTGCCTTCAAAACAAAACAACATCCTCAGCACCCTCAAGTCAAAATGGATCTGAATCTTCATCAAGAATGGGCGATGTGAATGTCTTATTATTATTGTCAAGTCAGTCACAAACTACAAGAAATGGCGCAACTCTTTATAAAACATGGAAATGACTTCCGTGACAACAACTGATATGAAAATAGGGAAACTGCATTTAAGCATCGCTGAGAAAAGTGCTTTCTCAATAAAACATGTTACAACTTAATGTAGAAATCGTGACAAATGCTTTGTCGAATGATTTTATTTGACGCCGTGTAATTATGCTGCCGTAAATGACACGATCAGTTTGCGGATATTTTTACGGAATTCTAAATGCTAAATGGGTGTCAGCTTACTGCGAGCAGTCGAATGCCTCTTCCATGGCTCCAATAGCTATATTGCGCAAGTCAGAGCATTGATGCGACCCGGTTTTAGATTGTCATCACAGCAATTTGGAATTGTACGCTTTACTAATTTGCGCGCGATCTTTCATAATTCGCGAACGCTGAGCATTTGTTTTCTGTTAGCTTCTGCTGTCCTCTCGCGTATGTAAAGCCGTTCGCGGGAGCAAAGTGACAGAGGATCAACACTATAGAATAGGTTGCGGACCTACACCGATCATTAATTAAATTAATGACGCGCGCTGGTAATGATGGCGTTTGGGGCGCGTTGCGAGGAGGATTTGGCGGATGATACAAGGTTGATTTATGACACGGGGGACACACATAATCGCCTAATGATTGACCGGCTGTCGGTCGCCTGCTTTGCAAACAAATTCCAGCTATTACCCCCAGTCACATTTTTAATGGCTCGCAAATTTTCCTTCTGCTGACCCGGACCACCAATCTCGACCAGGGATGCCTGCCAGATCGAAATAGTTTCTTGGAAACTCGAGCCCGGAATAGTGCAGATGACGCGACATATTTCATCGTACGTTTTATTACCTAAGAGGGGGAAATGTTTGAGGTGTAATCTCAACGATGCTTCTTAAGAAGTATCGTTGAGATTTCATCTGAATATCGTGTACATGTACAACGGTAAAAAGCGATATGTTGCTCCGATTCTGTTCGAGATAAATCAAATGAAACATTTTTCCGAAATGATGTGCTGCGTTCATGAAAATCATATACGTTGAACTGTACACCAAAGAGCAAGCAACTTTAATTTTAAAAAATGTGACTAAATTTTTTTCATGCATTAGTTAAACAAATAGGGCAGCATTTTTAATAATATATTGCTTATATGTTATTTTGAATCACTAGATATCATTTTTTGCAATACAAAATGCTTCTCTGCAATAGCTCATTTTAAATAATATCTTAACGTTTAAAAAAAGTATTTTACGTTTCTAATCTAATCTGTATTAATTAATTTAAACCATTTTTACACTAAAGACACAGAGAGCCTTACCATCAATAAAAATTTGTACAACTAATTGCATTTCCTTGTTTCAAAGGAACACACATAGTTTAAAAGTACGATATCAGGATACGTTAAATATCTTTCCAATGGAACTAGAAATCTGGTATTATATATGGCGAGCAAAACATAAAATCGTAATAAGATTTTTAGAAAATGATAACATATCAGAAATACTAAGAAACTTCTTTTCTTCAGGATGAACACATCAATTTGAATCATTTAAATTACCAGCGGCTGTCACAAGCGAATATGTGGACAGCCCTTAACGATTTGTAAAACCGATGGCACAAACAAATACCCGGAAAAAATAAATTGGAGCATTGAATCGGCGGCGCTGCGTTTAAAATTGACCGCAAAAGACTTCCCCGCTTGCCTTCCCGTCTGCCACCCCACCCCACCCAATCTCCCCGGAGCTTATTAATGACACCGTCTCCTGAAGTTTTCTCGTCCGCAGATATTGAATCGAAATTATCGGTGGTTGCCATGACAACGGTAACTAGCGTGCCGGAGCCCAAGTGCCCCGGCGTCCTCTCTTTCTCCTCGTCCGAACTCGCTGACCGTTTCGGCTGCCGTTCTCACTATCTCTCTCTCACTCACTCTCTCGGCCATCCATCGACTCCTCGCTCAGCAAATCTGTGTTCGCCCATCAACGTCATCTCACATCTTGCTTGCCATGTCAAATTACACTGCTCGCGGCCAGCTGTGTTTTCGTTTTATTTGAGCGAGGCCATTAGAATAGCACGCACTAAATCACCGCCGGATCCTGCGAAGACCCTAGCCTGGCGGGACTGGTTTTATCTAGGATTACTCCGTATTTAAAACACAGCACAGGAAGATGAGACCACGTATAAATATAAATATTTACGTATATCAGGTCAGGTCGATTTATTCAAAATTAGTCAAAATAATCAGGTCGCCTCCTGGGGGTGGGTTCTAGTTCTAGTTCTGGACCTCCTTAACAAATATCTCAGAGACAAATGGTCGTTCGACCCCCGCCTTAGGCCCTCTTTTGGGGGCTGCTTGTGGGTACATATTGTAATTGTAATTGTAATCCTTGGGCCGCCTTCATGGAGATTTATGCGGGATCTCTAATACTTAGTTGTGAAAAGCATTTTTATCGCCAAACGAGCATTAAAACAGTCTTGATGCTCACAAAAGTGAACAAGGGGTCTCATCACCTTAAACATGTGCGTGGCCACTAAGAATGATTGAATGAGTAAATCAGATGATGACCAATAGGATACTCGATTTATGATAGGTTGCACCGAGATTCATTACATGATTGAAGCTAAGATTACTCTCATTGGAAAATAATATAAAGTCTCTGGGGCTTGTTCCAAAAGATTTTGAAGGTGTGACACGTTTCTTCATTTGCGTAAAATTAATATATTATTTGAACCAGTAAAGTTATCAATAGGTGAGAAACAGCTTTAATAGCAAGCGAGATTTTCTGCATACATTTTCAATTGCAACGATTGCTTTACACAAAAATCCAGGTAATGGAAGTGCTTGCTGAAACATTCGCATCATTAATGATTCAATGTATGTTGCCTTAAATGAGTATTAACATGGTAAACCTCAAAGGAATAACAAGATGCGGTGCCAGATTAGTGAAACCTAATGTGGCTGCGTACGACGGTTGAAAGGAAGTTAAGGGTTATTTTCGTTTTAGTGAGGGCTCCACTTTTAGCGAAATTAAAAATAAATGACTCATGTCCGAATCGTAACGGGATTAAGTCGTCGCTTGCTTTTTTTAAAAAAAATTCCTAAGGGCATCTTCTCGATATGTTTCGTTCTCATTTTCTGCTGGTTCTGCGGCATCGAGTGGCATTACGTTGCCCATTAACACTTTGCACCATTTGACACTGGGGATAGCTGGTGGTGATAAAGCTTAGTGGCCCGTAAATACAAAATGGGCTCTGACAAGCACGTAGCGACGAGAAGATAAAAAACCCAGGAAGAAAAAAGCTACTGCTCACGAGGGAGATGTGCCAAACAACTTGAGAACAACTAGATTGCTATATGGGTCAAATTTGCTTAAATTCGTGAAACATCCGATATATGGTGTTTCACTGTGCGCAGATTTTACATAATGGATGTTTAAGGAGCTATCTCGATCAAAGAGGGAAGAAGGATAGAAGTTCTACACAAGAACGATATTTTGGTTCACTCCACAGGGCACAAAATCGTCAAGAACAGACGTGAATGAGCTGCTTTCAGACATTTCAGTATTTTAGAAATTTTCTTCAATAGTTGGTCGTTGAGACGTCTCAAGCTAAGCTTTCATATAAATTAATCGAAATTTGTCCAGTGGATTTGGTATGTAAATAACCCGTCCAACATCGTATTGTGGTACGACGAGCTCAATTCCCAGTAGGCGTACTCGTTTATTTGATCCAGGGTTATGTTAAAAATGGATAATCGAATAGTGCAGGTAACTCCCGAGTTATAAAATTCTAGTGCACAACCTGGAAGATAATTGTTAGTACTGAAATGGCGTTGGTTCGTCTACCGTAACAGCTTTAACTTTTGATGCGCAGTCGTGCCGCACTGTCTGCGATTAGCCCGGGACAGCAGCTAATTTGTATAAGATCGGCAGGGCATTTATTATTCATGAGAGATCGGCTAACCCAAATCTCATTTACGGTTACGGTGGGTGGATGATGGTGGGTTGAGGGAGAGGAAATCTCGTTTCGAAAAAGACGAACCCCGCACACACACACATTTATACCTCTAACCAGTCGAAGCAGCAAATATTTAATAACACTTTCGATGCAAAGCGGAAGCCATTGCCAATTTGATGGGTTCAACCTTGCTCAGCCAATCGGCGTTTGCGCCACGCCAGATGACGCATAGAAACGACGGCATTTTCTACAGTAACTAGGACCATAAACACGGTCGAATGAAGTCGTATGGCTTCCTGAATACCATATACACGCACATAGACGCGTGTCGCATATTTCTCGGGAAGAACGAGAGCTAAGAATTTAAGACTACGGTTACGCGGACAGCCCATGGACATCGAAGATCACTCTTTCTCTCTCGCGGGAGCGAAGAGTCATATATATAAAAGTCGCGATGGCGAAGACTACATGGACGAAACTTCTCCCATGACATGAGCTGTTCGGGGGATGGTCTGGAAGGAGAGTGTGTGTGTGGCTCTGCGGCAGCGACTGCTTTAAACACTTTTTATTGTCCATAAAACGGGCCGTATAAACTAGTCACGACTGTTTGAGTGTCCCGAAGACCAATTACATTTTTGAACAATATATTCAATGAGGACGTTAAGGCGTCAGGATGTTTCGCCTTTCTCTCTCGAGAGACGGGGTCTGTATACGATCCGCCCCGACTTGGACATCGATATTCGGACACGCCATACGGCGAGTGGCCGGGCTTTCTGATTGGATCATCGGATCATTCATTCGATGATGGATACTTATATACGAGTTCTTGGCGTGACGTGGAAGAGGACTCGGACGGTCGCCGCGTCCACGGTCCACTGCGCGCGCAAGCTGCCATATCCGCAACGACACTTGTTGGCGGCCACTATGGGCTGTCCATTAACTTAAGATGACCGCTGCCGCATCATCCGTAGTGGTGAAACGTCGTATCGACGCTAGATATGAAACAAAGTTTGAAATGACCGAAACGAATGAACCAACAAAAAGGAATAAGTCAGCAAAAATAGTGTACTTTGTGTCTGTTACATGTATTTTGATGCGGTATTAAGCACAGGTGCTGAGTTAGCACCATGCCAAAGGCTGATTGTACTCAGTCAGGACAATACATCAACCACACCAAATTATTATTTTATTTCATTAGTTTCTACTAGACCGATATTTGAACTTGCATGGTCAAAAGACTGTCAAATAACGTAAGCATAAGAATATTCTGCGCTTGACGTGGCTTACTTTCAAAGTTCATTTTTAAATGTCCCAAATTTCTAATTTTCGTCATTTTTGCACAATACTACGTCGTATGATACAGTTAAGTACTCTAAATTCTATGTAGGTTGATCACTTTACAGTGAGCATGCGCAGCAGGGCACCCATTCTGAAGCCAAGTCTTTAGGAAGCGGTCAACAAACACCATTATAAAAAAACACTCGTTCATTATACAAGTTTATCTGCCTTTAGCAACTCAAAATCCATACTGTTACCAAGTTCCAAGAAATTCAACTTTAACTCTCATTCTTGGAAAAATTGTCGCTAATACCGCCCACGCAGTGCGATTGAGGTCAAGAGATTAAGGGAAATGTAAATCAGTGGTGGCTGAATGGAGCCACAACTGACCTTTTCAACGTGGGGCGTACAAGTTGTCCTAACGATGTCATAAACTAGAAAAAAATGACTCCAAGCCAGCTACTTTAAAAACATGAGCGTCGTTTATGGTTTTTTTTCATGCACTTGACTACCCCGCGCAAACTGCACTGTAGCAGATACAGCGATCATTGCAGCGCATCTGAGCATCGAACTACCGGTTCAAAACAATGACGAGGTATGCCGTTCATGTAATGTTTGGCTACATGAAGCAACATGTTACCGAAGAAACGGTGGAAGATTATGAAAAAAAAATGGAAGTAGTGAAGTTAATGATACGCAACTAAGCAAAAGTCTAAAGTAACATAAAGGGTTTCCACGAAAATCAGAAATAATTTTTTGAACTAAATTGTAAAACGAAAAAAGCTTATCTCAACCACTCGTCATTTCATTTTCTATACATGCCATGTTTCAATATCTTATACTCAGACTTGTAAGGACATGGTCTGTGCAAGTACATGTTGTACTTTGATAATTTCTTATTTAGCAGGATGGCATAGATTTGATATTTAATTTCTCATATTAAATCAATTTATAGATATGTATATTCGATAAGCAGTATTGCAGGTGCAGCTGTGGTCACGTATTTTGTAATTTAGAAATGCTGCAAACATTGAATTAACATCAGAATATCAATTACTAAAATTGTGCGCAAATAAAGAAAATGTAGCGTTTTCGAATTTCAGTCTAGACTATAGTTTCGTTTGACTATAACGCACCATAAAGGGTTCCAGTTTCGTTGTGGCTTGCCATTAGATACGCTATAGGAAGAGAAACTAACAAAATCAAAGTTTCGTTGATCAATATGTGACGTCAATCGAATCCTGTGACGTCGTGTGGGTTCACCGACCGCGGAACCCGAGTCATAGGCCTCGGAAGCAACAAACAGACGCACGACTCCAAAATACATTTTCTAAATGACATTCAGCGCTCCACAAAAAATGTGTCACAAGAAACAGTTTTATTTTTAAGAGAATGAATGAATGAATCTTGGGGATAGTATTAATTCATATATACGTCATCAACTTCACATACTATTTAAATGGGAGACCTGATAAAGCCTGACCCCTGAAAGAGCCAAAAATTTGAGTGTGCAAGAAAGAGATAAGAACGTCAATTTTCTATTTCTCAATTTCTTAAATTCATATACATGAGTTCACGTGTGTGACATTGAATAACAAATTGTCCCATACTCATATAAGTCTCATCGACATCGCTAAGTCGCGTCAACATCGGGAACATTTATTGCAATATCACACACACACACACACAATACGATAATTCGTGGAGAAACGCAGCCAGTCTGAATCTGTATCGTATGAGCACGATTGAATGAGGAATTCAATTATTGCTAAAGCACACCATTTAAATTATATTGCCTTTTGATGGATGATGAAGTTTGTGAGTATTGACAGTTCCTGCACTTCTGTTTAGTTTCTCCATGATTAATTATTTAGTCGATTGCAAAGTTTGCAAAAATGAAATCAATTTGTAAACATTCTCACCGTTGCTAAGTTCCGCGAGAATTCCAATATAACAGATTTTCAAGAGCATTATCCCGATTGAAATTGAAGCGCTTGACCACGGTGACGTTTCCGCTACATGCGCCGCCGTTGTTTGCGAGAATTAGTTCGTCCCAATTACAAAGCGAAAATATGACAAAGAACAACATATTCGCCTACGTGGCCAAATAATTGCTTTCGTCGTGGGCAATAATGGATCTTGCGCACATCACTGCGGGCGCCAATCAATAGCGGAGGTGGAATTTATCTAACGCTGTATTGCATTAGCGCATCAATGCGGCGCAGAATTGGTTTGCCGGATAAACACTGTTCGCGCGCAAGTGCTTCCATTACCGGTGCGACCGGGCGATTGGTGATTGGCGAGTGCTACAGCTTCTGGCCAGACACTGGTTAACGAAGCGGACGATTGGTCGAGACATGGATTTCGCTACTGGGAAGGATTTGCGTTAATTGATATCTTACTAACGGAACGCTCACACCGACCAACTCCCATCTAAGAAATCTGGTAAAAATATACACAGGTGTATGTTTTTCTGAGAAATGAAATCAACTATAAACCTACTCCTTTCTCATAAAAATAAAAATTTAATGCTTACTAAAAAATTACCATTCACAAGAGTAATTTCTAATTAAATTTAAGAATTTATGAACTCAGGGAAAGAGGTTGTTTAGAGGTAACATGGTCATCAAAATTGATGACGAGGGATTTAGTTAGGACGTCTGGATGATATATATCTGAAATGGTGTATTTGGGGCAGGCCGAATGAGGAAGACGAACCGAGTGGCGAACTCGCTTTTATAATATTTTTCGCAGTTACAAGTTCTAATTAAAATAATAGTAAAATATTACTATAAAAGTGAGTTCGCCACTCGGTTCGTCTTCTTCATTCGGCATGTCCCGAATTCACCATTTCAGATAAAATTGATGACGTTTACGGCTTTAGAATACAAGTTCGCAATTATGTTTCCGAAAATTATATTAGTTAAAAAGCGATACATTTACCACAATTAATTCATCAACTTTAGTTAGTAGATTGATCAGAACTTAACTTTGGATAACAATATAATAGGGAGAAGAACGTCTGGATTATTTTCAATAAAAATGAGGGTTGTGCCCGGGACAGGCCGGACAAAAAAAGACGAACAAGAGTTGGCGATAGAAAATGGCTAGAGATTAGAAGAGTTATCGCCCACTCTTGTTCGTCTTTTTTCGTCCGGCCTGTCCCGGGCACAACCCCATTTTTATTAACTTTAGATCACTATCAAAAGAGTCAATTTATAAAATAGAAAATTACTCACAAAAATGTGTATAAGCATAAGTGAATGAGCACGGAATAGACCCGTGTGAAATCGTGTTGTTACAAAAATGTGGTTTACCTGCATTTTAATATTTAACCACCTCAAATGCGTTATTCTCTAATTGTAATATTGACTGAAGTGGATAGAACCCTAATTTCTAAAATGGCACAAACATCACAAAAACTGTTTACCATCAATCTGGAATTATGTTCCAAGTTGTTGATGGAATAGGATTAGCTGACACAAAACGGGCGTAAATTTTGATAGAAAGGAAAACAAATTGGCAAAACTGTATATTCGGACGAGCAAAAATGTTCGTCACAACAAACCACGAGAAATAATAAAAAGAGCAGACAATTCGGTTGCCGCTCCATCTAGAACGAGTGCGCAGCATCCAGTCGACATGCTCATTAGTCTCTTCACTTGAAGCTTCGGCCGCCGCATTTGCCGTGGCGCACACGAAAACCAACGGTGAATAAACCACAAAATGACAGGCTTTTGTTGTGAAGCGCTCTAATGGTCTCATTCGCGGTTCCCAATTTTCTCGTCATGTCAACTACTCGCCGTGTCACAGTTGTTTCGTTGGTCACTCGAGGGCGCTGCAATTATCCGTGCTCTGACGCTCCCTAGCGGCCATTGCGGTGACTACTTTCAAAGGTGAACCTCATTAGGTTCATATTACGCTCGCCCGCAAACCTACCAAGGGGGCATTATTAAAATAATTGTTGTATATAAATCCAAGTTTCATAGGAACGATTATTAGCCAGCTCAGTAACCGAGATAATTTGTTATTTTCAAATTGTGGATAATAATCTGTAATACAAGTCATCTAAATTATTGAGCTTTGCATAATTAAGGTAATTCGATCAGTTAATTGCCTCAAAACTTCAAGCTCTCCTTTCGACCAATTAATTGCATGAGCGCTAACGGCGCGCTAACCAAGCGTTTCGAAGAGACAGTTGCGCCAAACAGGATAGCACAGGTGTGTTACACAAAGCGGCGTTCTAGGGGGAGCTTTACGTAATGGTCGTTGAAAGAGCATAAAAGTAATCAAAAGGTTCGAAAAAATGGTTGAGGGGGTCTCGCGTGTGGCGTAATTTGAGCATTTGGCACATGTCGAGTTGTTATTCCCGATCGAGATACATTATATAGTCTATGCAAAATTACCAGGTTGCCTCCTGGGGGGTTTTAGGGCGAACACTCTGGTGGACCTCCTAACAAAATATCTCGGAGAGAGAGAAAAATGGTTGAGGCATCAGATTTAATACAGAAATATTACTGTGTAAATGAGAAAATTTGCAAAATATTATTTGTTAATTTAATGAATTGTTCGAAGTACAAATGGACATTTGGAACATTTGGAAAAAATATTTATGCTCGCAGCGGGCTCAAATCTGTTATGGTATTTGCTGAAAAGAGGCTGACAGTTCACTATCTGTAGATGATGGAGGAAAAGGCAATATAAGCTCAGTAGACGTCGACCACTGAAATTGCCAGTCACCGGGCCTCAAGCCCACCTTTTATCATCATTCACTACAATAATGACGACCTGAGCTCTCCTCTCGCCTCTCTATTCAGCGTTTTCGCGAAAACCTTACCTCATCTGGCGCCCAGAATAACGCTATCGGCCAGTTGTAGACCGTTTATCGTTGTTGCCCAGCATCCAGTATTCGAATATGAAATCTTTTCTTAAAGGCCTCGGGATCCACAGGGGATGCCATTCTCGCCAGCCAACCTTATTGGATTAGCTGAGCGATACATTCCTTTCAATAGACGAGACTGACGCATGGCTGGCAAGTTGAAAGGAAACTGACAATTCAACACGCATAAAGAAAAGCCAAAGAAGACTGGGGCTATAAAGTTGCCATTTTGCTGATGACCCAAATCGCGAATAGCTGTGAACAATACTTTATCGACATCTTCCATATCACAAGGCTTATATAGTCAAAGTCGATGTCTTGACAATTGTTTCATGAAAAATAGATAGTGTTCTGGAACACGCCGAGACAGATATTATTTTAAGAAGAGAAATAAACCATTTCCAATAAAATCAG